>CALYLW010002897.1:0-15000 GCA_944989445.1 Ampullaceana balthica | reverse complement strand
CCCACGTTTTTAGTCATATTAAATCGAAACACTTGAACTTATAAGTTTTAAATTATTTTCTTCCTTTTAGTCCACTTGTAAAAACTTGGTTTTTAAAAATCATTTTTTTACCTTTATTTATTTACTTCTATTTATTAAATCCCTTATATTAACTTCACCGCCGTCTCTCTCTGTCTGTCTGTCGTTCGTCGTCGGGCAGGCTGGCGGAAAATCAAAAGTAAAAAATGACCCTCTTCCCGTGATGCCATCGATCTGAAATAAATTTTGCACATAGACTCGTGTCACTTAACAATGCATCGTATCAAAATTTCAGACGGATCGAATGTACAGTGTACAGTTATTAAATTAATGCATTTTTAGTTTACCTCCATAAACTATATGTAGAGGTCGCTATTGTTTACATTTTACGGGTCACTTGACTTCACGCCAGCCATCGATGACCACATCTCGCGTTTAACACCGGGAGAGTTCACTCAGTTTCAGGCTGTAAATGTTTGTCGCGTTGGACCATAATCAATACTTTAAGTTCTGTCTCATATATAAGGGATTTATAGTCAAAAACATTGTTTTTACGGGGTTGTTTAATTGTATATTGTATGTGGCGGGATGCATGTCGGATTCCATTTAGTAGATAAACTGACATATTCAAACCACCAAAAACTAAATTGTATTGATAAAAATATCTACATTATTGGAGTTTGTTTATTTAAGTAGATTACACTCGTAAGGAAAATGCATTTAGTGTTACGTAAGTAAACTTTTTAATTTTCAATTAACTTGGCTGAAAAACTGAATTACAGTTAGTGAATAAGATATTGAAAATTTCTATCATGATGAATTTATTGTATTTTTATTATAACGAATTCAAAAGCTCGAGACATAGAAATTGAAATCCGTCAATGAAAGTTGATGGTTAAAATATATGTTTAAGCCTTTACGACATTTATTTATTTCAGGTTCGAATAAATTTAGGAAAATTAAAAAGAGTTTTATAGAAACCCATCACTGCTGATTGTCATCGACGGGGTCACACAGGCAATCATATTTTCCTTTCTGAGCATTAGGCGGAATCTGCAAGTGGACCGATCCCTGATAAGTGGAAGGAGGGTTGTTGCCGGCTCCGCACTGATATTTCTGTTGATAGTTTTGGGGGTTGTGGCCATAATCCGGGCATCTCTGAGACCAACTCTCGGTCCGAACCATGGGCTGCGGCGGGCCCTGAGAGGCGACCTGCTGAGAGGGCCTCGCAGACAGCACCGGTGAGGCAACCATCCCACCGCAGCAGCGAGATCGGGGCGGCTCGTAGGGGCTGCCTTGGTAGGAGCGCTGAGGAGGCGGAGAGACAATCGCCGCCGCGTACTTGCCGCTGTTGTAGGGCTCCATGTTCTGGCCATAGCTACCACCAACCCCACTTTCCCTGTTTGATCCGAAGTTCCCGCCGACGGCGCATTCTCGGTTCGACGCGCAGCTTCCGCTGGCGGGATATTCTCTGTTCTGTCCGTAGTTACCGTTGGTGGGGGACTCACGGTTTTGCGCGAAACTGCCACCAGCGGATAACTCCCTGTTCTGAGCGAAGTTGCCGCAGTTATAACATTCACGGTTCTCATAGTTATTGCTGGCAGCACCTTCCCGGTTTGGTCCGAAGTTGCTACAGCTAACACATTCTCTACTTGGTCCGTAGTTATAGCCTCCAGCATTCGAACCTGCTGGCGCAAACATCTCGACAGGCGAACCGGGTGATCCAAAGTTAGTCGAACTTTGAGCCGAAACGAAGGGTAAAAAATTGCCGCCGCTGTTGCCGTTGCTGACGGGCGATCCGGTCGGTTGGAAATTGCTGGTACTACCAGCTGAACCGAAGGGGAGGAAATTTCCTCCCGCGACGGGTGATCCGGTTGAAGTGATGTTGCCGCTCCCGATGGGTGACGCTAAACTCTGGAAGTTACATCCGGTCGGTGGGCAGCCTGGGATAAGGTTATCGACGTTCGAACCCGGGCTCCCACCCACAAATGGGGGAGCCGTTTGATGTGAAATTGCACCCTGTCGAGCTGTTGGCAGCATAGTTCCCTCCCCCGGACTCCCCATGTACCCTCCTTCCGTAGTCAGCTTGAGCTTGCGGGGTGGGTGAATAGCTCATCGGTGGTGGGCCTGCGGGCTGGTACTGACCACTGTCGTAAGGAGGCCTCTGGTGTATCACGGGGGCGTTGTGGTCGAGAGTACAGTGATAAATCGCCTCGGAGTTACCCCGGCCGGACGGACACCCTCGCATGCCGTCCTCGGGTTGACATTCGAAAACGGGCGCCCCGTGCAGATACACGGGGCCGCCCTGGATGGGGTTCCTCTCAACGTAACATCGAAACGTTGTTTCTGGGGGGAAAGGCTTTAACTTTTTCTTTGGTGCGTCATTGTACGCGTAGAGGGGTGGCCGCTGGTAGCTGACTTGTTCGTCGTAAGCACTCGGACCTTGCGGCTGGGGCTGAAACGTTTTTGTGATCCGTGATGGCGGCCTGGAGCATTTGCCGTTGTAGCACGTCCCCCTTACACGATCGTCTTCTGAATCGGACTCTGGCCTGTGACTACTGCCCACGGGCATCACGGTCCTAGCCATCGCAGGGTCGTAGCTTTGACTCCTCAGCTGACGGCGACATTCTGCCAACTCTGAAACATTGAAAGGCGAACAATATTATATTACTAACTAGCAGACCCGTCGTGCGTTGCAACGATCTCAGTAAAAATGAACAAATTTAAAGAAACCAATGAGTGTTATGTTTAAAAATAATTATGCAGAAACCTTCGCGGAAGAGTGGAAAAAATTATAAGTTTCATAGCAAACGGATAAATAAATAAATAATTAAATAGCGTACAAAAGAAGAAACGATATTAAGGGCCCCGGCCCCAAAAAGAGTGATAATATACTTTTTTTATTGCCATTGTACTCAAGTTATATTCCTCAATATCGTGTAAAATTGAATAGGGAATACAATGATTAAAACTCAATAAAAAGACATTTGGAGCCCCCAGCTCCGAGGGAATGGACATTAGGAGTTCAGTGCACTATAGTAATATAGGCTCTTAAGATTTTATATTCTAAGTTTGGTCAAAATCCAGTTATGTTCTTATTATCTAACCCTTAAACTACTTTTTATATAGCTAATATAGGGGTAAAATGACATTAGGACGCCCCCTGCCCATTCGGTGCAAGAGTTCAACTTAAAAATCCTGTTCATTTTAATTCAGTTTTATTGTGGATATATTTCTCAAGATCTTTAAAAATTGAATAGGAAAAATATCTTAAATATATACGAAAAAAAGACATTTGGGGCCCCCTGGCCCGAAGATATTGACATCAGAAGTTCAGTGCCCTATAGCATTTTAATATGGGCTACCAAGGTTTTGTATACAAAGTTTAGTGAAGATCTATTCATTTACTAAGAAGCTAACGCAAAAACTAATGTTTATATAGCTCATATAAGCAAAAAACTAAATTAAGGGCCCCGGGGCCCATTTAAGGCAAGGTATCAAGTTCAGCAACCTGTTCATTTCACTATGGATACTATTGGATACATTTACCATTAGGGGCCGTCCATTAATGACGTCACGCACCTAGGGGGGGAGGGGGGTCACACTTTTGTGACGTTGCGTGACGAGGGGGAGGGAGGGGGGTTGAAGAAATGTGACGTCACATCAAAAGGGTAACTTTAAATAAAACTTCCACTGAAATATTTGGTCCCTTACAATTTAGTTAATGACTTTTTTTTTCTTTTTAAAAAAAAATCATTGCTTCTCAATGTGCTGGTCGGTAGGCCATCAGACGCTAGTTGGCGTATGCTATCAAGACACGAAAATTAAATCTAATTATCATCCTTAAGTTTGAGAATCCACAAGATAACATATGAAATTGTTACACTGCGTCGTTTGATGTTGACATCAAAGATCAAAGCATTTGTGATCTCATGCCCGTTACCACAAAATATACATGTTTATGTATGCGTTACAGACTCTAGGTCCTGCTCACGTGACTCGGGGATTTGGGGGAGCGTCTTTAGCACCCTCACCCCGAAAATGCTACTGGTGAGTTTTACAAACATGACAATTGTCTAAAAATGATTTGAATAGAATTATGTGTAGATATTTTAAGTCAAAACGACACGGAATATCTTTTTTCTTTAAAAGGGGAGGGGGGGAATCTATTTGATAGAATTAAAAACGTTTTAAGTTTGATATAATTGTTCGATGGTTTTTTGATAAAACGCCCCTGGCCATTCTAGTCTTCTAGATCAGTGCTTCTCAAAGTGGTGGTCCGCGGACCGATGCCAGTCCGTGGGCCATCCGCTGCCGGTCCGCAGATGTTCTCAAAAAAGGACAGAAAAAATTGTCAGTGCAGGGAAAATAGTGCACCGGTCCCTGGTACAATGGAAAAAATTCCTGCTGGTCCGCAATACTAAAAAGTATGAGAAGCACTGTTCTAGATATAATGGTAAATGGGCCCATTTAAAATTAGTCAAGTATTCATTAACTTTATTGAATGCATCAAATTCTTGACATTGCAATTCGAGAGGAGAACAAAACAACTTTTCTTCTTAGCTCAGTTTTTAAGGCATTAATTTTAAATATCACAGAAAATGATACGTGATAAAGACAAGTCATGTGGATTAAGATTATTGTCACTCGTGTCAATATAAATGAAAGTAGGGTAGATTTAGGTGTCTTCATATAGTGCGTAGGTAAGAAATCTACATAGTTGTCAAATTTTAAAAAAAATGCATTTTCATGAAGGAACCTGTTTAATAATGGGCATATGTTCCAAGCGTACACGTACACATGACGTATTTTAATATATCTAGCGGATTGTAGTTGATGTTATATGTCCCAAATGAGTCTGCATTACCCCCAAGAATTCCCTTTTTGACCCCAGTTCAGGTTATTTACCCCTGTTCGCCGACCTCTGTCGCCGATCCGTCAGTCAATTGAGGGATTTTAAAAAAATACATTTTAAAAATGTTATTTTTAAATAATTTTTTTTCTAAACAAAGACGTTAACCGTGATGATCAATAGTCAATGTTTAAAATAAAATACAAGCTAAGGATGTTAACACAGTTCGTTTTCTGAAGGCCGGTTAAACGTTGTTTTTTTATGATTCACGCGGGTTACGATATTACAATTTAGATCTTCACTAAATAAATAATAAATACTTAAACGACAATAAAAGTGATTTGAAATATACTTATTTTCAAATAGAAAATAAAGTTGTGTTTTTTTTTGTTTCTTTGTTATTTTTTTAATTATTTTTTTATTATTATTATTTTTTTGTGAAAGTCAAAGATTTGTGACGTATTTTTAGAGGGGGGTCTAAGTTTTTGTGACGTCGCGTGACGAGGGGGGGGGTCAAAAATCGGCAAAAATCGCGTGACGTCATTTATGGACGGCCCCTTACTTGTCAAGTTTTTTAATAATTAAATTGAGGAATAAAATCTTAAAAGTTTAAGTAAAAAGGTATTTTAAGCCCCCAGCCCCGAAGGAGTGGCCATTAGGAGTCAATTGCCATATAGTATTATAGTATGGGCTACCAAGTTTTTGTATACAAAGTTTGGTTAAGATCTATTCATTTTTAATCAGTAGATAACGCTTAAACTAATTTTTATATAGCTCGTATAAGCAAAATATGACATTATGGGCCCCCGGTGCCCCATGAGTGTTAAATTTTGAAAAAAAGTAGCCAGTTATCATCCCATCCCGGGAGCATACTCAACAGTCTCGTAAAGTTTCATGACGATCGGGTGAATGGTTTAGTCAGCTATAAAGGACATGCACACACACACACACAGACATACTTTGATTTTTATATATATAGATATATATATATATATAAAACCAAAAATACATTAAGGGCCCCGGGGCCCATTCAGTGCAAGATATAAAGTTCAAAACCCCTATTCATTTCAATTTGTATAATAATGGTTACATATGTCATTATTTTGTCAAGATTGTTAATGACTAAATGGTGAATACAATCTTAAACGTTTAAGAAATGTGAAGTTTTGGGCCCCCAGCCCAAAGGAATGACTATTTGCAGTTCAGTCCCGTATAATATTTTAATATTGGCTATCAAGTTGTCATATACAAAGTTTGGTTAAGATCCAACAATTTACACAGTAGCTAGCGCTTAAACTAATTTTTATATAGCTCATATAAGCAAAAAATGACATTATGGGCCCCCAGCGCCCCATGAGTGTTAAATTTAGAAAACAAAGTTGCCAGTTACCATCCCAGGTAGGAACTAAACAGTCTCCAAAAATTTCATGACGATCGGATGAATGGTTTAGTCAGCTATAAAGGACATGCACACACACACACACACACACACACACACACACACACACACACACACACCACACACCACACACACACACACACACACACACACAGAGCATACTTTGATTTTATATATATATAGATAGAAGATATAAGAAAAAAGACATTTAGGGCCCCTGGGCCCATTTGGTGAAAGATGTAAATTTCAAAAACCTTTTCATTTAATTAAGTTTCCTCATAGATATATTACTCAAGATCGTGAAAAATTGAATGGGGGAAAATACATTAAACATACACGAAGAAAAGACATTAGGGGCCCCCGGCCCTCGAAAAATGGACATTTGAAGTTATGTGCCTTATAGTATTTCAATATCGGCTACCAAGTTTTTGTATTCAATTATTGGTTTAGATCCATTCATTTACTCAGTAGCTAACGCATAAACTAATTTTTATATATCATATATAACCAAAAAAGACATTAAGGGCCCCGGGGCCCATTCAGTGCAAGATATAAGTTCAAAACCCCTGTTCATTTCAATTTGTATAATAATGGATACATGTGTCATTATTTGTCAAGATTGTTAATGACTGAATGGTGAATACAATCTTAAACGTTTAAGAAATGTGAATTTTTGGGCCCCCAACCCCAAAGGAATGACTATTTGCAGTTCAGTCCCGTATAGAATTTTAATATTGGCTATCAAGTTGTCATATACAAAGTTTGGTTAAGATCCAACAATTTACACAGTAGCTAGCGCTTAAACTAATTTTTATATAGCTCATATAAGCAAAAAATGACATTATGGGCCCCCGGCGCCCCATGAGTGTTAAATTTTAGAAAACAAAGTTGCCAGTTACCATCCCAGGTAGGTACTTAACAGTCTCCAAAAATTTCATGACGATCGGATGAATGGTTTAGTCAGCTATAAAGGACATGCACACACACACACACAGACATACTTTGATATTTATATATATAGATAACACATTTTTTAAAACTTATATCTGTATTTAATTGAGCTCATTCATACGCACATTTCGACATCTTCGCGTCTATGCCAAGATGAGTCCTTGATTATATATTGATACTGTAAATGCTAAAGAAGTGTTCTTTAATTTAAAAAAATATTTTTTTTTACCACCAATAAGCGATATCAGAAACAGATTTATGAGCTCAAAATATTCTCCAGCTGCACATTTGAAGAACTGGCGCCATGACATATTTATGACAAGATACATTCCACACTTATACACCAGTTTAGTTTTATGTTGCAAGTGTATATTTAAGCATTTTAAAATCAACTAACCAAAGAGTGAAAAAAATCATGTACACAACGTATGATTTCTCGTAAAATAAAACAACCCGTAAAAACAAAGTTTTTGACTATCTATATACTTTAAAAATTAAAGTATGTATGTATGCATGTATGTATATATGTATGTATGTATGTATGTATGTATGTATGTATGTATGTATGTATGTATGTATGTATGTATGTATGTATGTATGTATGTATGTATGTATGTATGTATGTATGTATGTATGTATGTATGTATGTATGTACGCTCAATTAATTTAATTGTTAGATAATGATAAAAATAACTGGATTTTGACCAAACGTGGTATATAAAAACTTAAGAGCCTATATTAAAACTTACTATAGGACACTGAACTCCTAATGTCCATTTCCTCGGGGCTGGGGGGCCCTAAATGTGTTTTACTAAAAATTTTAGTATATTGTACAATTATATCAATTTTACATGATATTGAGCAATATAGGTAAATATATTTATATATTTGTATTGAAAATGAACAGATTTTCGAACTTCATATGTTAAACTGATGGGCCCGTATGACCCTTAAAGTAATTGTTTTTATCTATATGTATTCCTTTTTACTGAGATCGCTGCAACGCACGAAGGGTCTGCTAGTCCCTTATATATGAGACATAACTAAAAGTAATGATTATGTTCAATATAATACGCACCGTGCGACGGACTAGCATAAACATATACAGATCGGGAAAATATAAAAGTATGTTCGATATAATACACACCGCACCGCGCACGATAGGAACATTTTAAAAAGGTTGTTCAATATAATACGCACCGCACGACAGTCAAGCACAAATATTTACATGCTACATAGAGATTTGCGGACGCAAATTTCGTGCAAGAATAGGGCTAATAAACCACCAGAGGACACACGTGGTGGCCTAGCACTGGACTTACATGATGAGAGTGGTCATCGTTGACTACGACGGACGAACAACACAACACATAAATAGAGATAATCTAAAAAATAAATTATTTAAATACGATAAAAATTTGATCTAATCTGAAATTTGACACACTGCATTTTTATGGTGATAAAGGGATATGTGCAAAATTTCGCTCGATAGGATCACGGAATTTGATAGGGTCAGCCAGTGCTTCTTTTTCTTGACTTTTGTTCTTTTTGTTTCTCCGCGATTAGGGCGGGGTTATGGGGCGGGGCGGGTGGGACCCCGATGACGACGGACAGGATAGACTTGGTTGAGACGTAGTTCAGTGACTAGGGGGTTAATAAATATGGGGAGGGAAAAGTGAAGGAGGGTGGGTATCATGATGGGGTAGGTTTGTGGACAATTTACACCCCGTGGGCTCGGTAGGCCCCACCCTTGCCGTAACTAGTCCTATTCAACGAACGTCTGGCGGCTGCAAAGGTCCGCAGACCAAGCACAGAGCGCTTGGTTCCGGTTATTTGAGGTAAGTTCCGGTTCCTCCATTAGGTCACCGACCGCGGCGATCGCCACGCCCGGAATTAGCTCTCGCGGGCTCTGAACTGTACAGTGACGATCCTCGCACTCCTTATTACGGTAGTTTACATTCATAACGGTTATGAAACAAAATAATAAAGTCCGTACTCATCATAACACTAAGAATGCCACTGGGCTACAGGTCGAGTAAGTCCAACGATGTACATAGAAGAGTCTCCCCAGGCACAGAACCACGTCTGCCACACCTTTTGCACAGCGTAGCGGAGAGCGTACATACGGCTTCTGACTTGGGACCCGGCTCCCTATGTGGCGTGACCGTGTTTAGTCTAGTTGATTTTAGGACGCATTGGAATAAGGGGCCAACTAATCCCCAATAACCCCCGCCGTACCCTTATGTGGATGGGCCCCTCCCCGCACTATACCCCACACGAGCACTAAGACCCCTAGCCAACCATCTTGCGGCTCAAACCTCGCCGCGATCTTTTCGCCAACCGCGGATTCACAAACATACACACCGCAGTACCAGTAGGCCCAGACCTACACACCACACAGCAACTCATGCACGACAACAAGCCTACCAACTTCGTTATCGAACAGCTCACCAGTCGACCAAACTAGCAACCTATCCCTAACTATCAGTACATATGGGGCGATCTTCTGCTACTGACGATCTATCTGCAATCTCGGAGAGGTTCAATGTTGCAATCTTAGCAAAGTCAAAATCTCTCTCCAGTACTAGTCTTAGCAAAATCGCCTGTTTCAGTTATTCATATCTCTCAATATTATCTTTCCTGACTTAACTCTATTCTCTACTCAATCCAAGCCCCATGATCTCGCGTCCCATCTATTCTTGCTAATAACGTGTCTGGCCTCCACCATTTCTCCTGCCCCACTACTAGTCGACCTACATTTCGCTGGCCTATGAACTAAGTACTGTGAACCATCCTCTCCATCTCGTCTAGTCTGCTCCTAGCGAACAAAATCGAGACAACTTCTGCCGGTAGATAATGATGGTTTGGTTGGGGGTGGGTGGTGTAAGGGGAATTATTGGTGGGGGGAGGTAATCGGGGACGGAGACGGTTACCATGGGACTTGTGGGTGGGGGGGCTTATCCCTCTGCCCGCCGTAGTAGTTAGCTCTCCCGCCCGTGTGGAGGGGGGGGGGGTCTAACGTTGCCGGGTTGTATGGGTAGGGGCCTGCCATGCTAGTTCGTACAACGATATCCAACCAATATGAAGGGTATGTCCCCGCCTAACCTTCCCCTCCGCAGAAGGGAGGATGTGCCGGCTCGGCATAGTAAAGGACCTTATGTTAGCTTACCTACACACCTGCTTTCAGCGCCCTGGCTCCCCCTATCTCCGCACCCAGCTTTCCTTATCTAGCACTCACCCCAGGCGCCTCTACGACGTGCAACCACGACGCCCGATATATTGGCCCACGTAGCCGCAACAAACCTTCCGCAATGGTGGACGCTTTGTCGCATCTCCTTAACGAAGAGGGGGAGAACAAGAGCCGGCACCAGCAATGGGGGGAGGTCAGGATCAAAAGAGATAAGTATGGGCAAGAACAAAGTGGCGCACCCGGATGCCGTGTCGTAAATACAAACAAGCGATCAAAGTGCCCTACATGATGTTCATCCCCAGTGAGGATTAGACCGTTACCCGCACTGCCCCGTGCCGGCGCCGTCCACACCGGCAGTTCTTACCAGCATTAGAGCAGCATTATTCCTGACTAGTGCACATCATCATCTCCATAGCAGCTTGCCAGGCCCCTCGTCCTATAGATAAACGGGAACTACTGTCTACAAGTGAACCCACCATGCCTCCCGTACGCGAAGATCGCGCAGACGGGGTCCCATCAAATACCAGGAACTACACAAGTGGGGTGCTCCTGGGTGACCTCTCCCCTATACCTAACTACCGTTCCTCCACTTCAAACGCCGCCGCTTATCCTGAAACACCCCTCGCTTGATTATGCCAAACCCATCCCCCTATCCGCCTAACCTTACGGCAATTTCATTCAAGATAGAAGCCCCCTCGCGGAGATCTACATACACCTCACTTGGATGATGCTACCCTACGCTATGTCCGGCATGACTATAACCCCGTAGCAAACCCCGGGTGACGGTTCGTACGGGTAGAGCCATTACGTTAATAGGCGATTCGCGAGCCTCCATAGAGCATCATGTAATACACCCTCACCCACTTGCTCTATGACACCTTCTCAGAAACGGCACACACTCCACCAGCATACTACCATGCAGCGCCCCCCCCCTTCTTACAGGACCATCGCTAGGCATCTTATACGCCTTGGCGCCTCTGCACCCCCGGAAGCACAATGGTGTATAGCCTGAGCCGTGACCTATCTCCGCCCGTTTTAAGTTCCTAGGCGATACCCCTTCCTCGCTTTTCTCTATTCTACAACCCATTTAGCCACACCATGATACCCCCTCCCAGCCCCTCACTACTCCTCCACACCCTGTCACCCCACACCACACCATCCAGCACCATCGATCAACAAACTCATCGACAAAACCCCACTTGCTGTGCCTTCAACACAACACATCTAACCAGACCAATCCCTGACCTCCACGGGTCCAAAGGCATCAACAACACACAACTCACCATTATACACCAAATGTGAGCCTACGCGGTGAGTCCCCTACACAACCTTTGACCTACACCATCCCTCACGCTGTACGCTACTTCGGGACGCTTGTGACCCGCCGGCCCAAGGCACAACAACCAAGAACAGAGCAGAACTGTGAGCCTACTAAAATAGCAATTGCCCTACAGACCACTTGGCCGGCTCTTCCCCCCCACTAGCTCCTCAAGGCCCACACCTGACGCGATAAACGTCAATAGACCTACTGCTCCTATCACTATCCAAAACCTACACGCCTCCACGCGCAGGTGACGTAAGATGAAAAGGAGCACCGATAGACAAGATCCCATCAGTCCACAGCTAGGACCGCTCCTACCATAGACGATACCTATCCTAAACATTCTTTTCCCAATTATAATCTGACCCTAATTAGATCTTTATACCCGCGAAAACCTTCCTCGATAACCCATCAATAGATACAACCAATATCCATCCCCTCGCCCTAACGCACTAACGCTATACCCCACTCTGACCCTGCCCAAACCATAACCAGCTCTCATCAGAAGGGTCGCTTGGGTGACAAGGGGGGTGAAATCCCACCCCCCTACAGGGATGGAGAGTAAGAGTATTCAATGGTGAGCCCTCACGACTGATGGTGGCGGTCATAACCGACCCGTCTGCAGAAAAAAACAGTCAGACGAAACACCTGCTTTTCGTCTCAAGATAACTGCCCCAAAAGGAATCATCTTACAAAAAAATGTGTCAGTATCACTCGGACGTTAAAAGTCCATAATTAGATCGCAAAAGTACCTACCGTCGTACTCATCAATTGATTTATTAGGTTACTTTTTTTGCATCTTGCCTTTCTTTGTGCCAGTCCTAGTACTTAAACTTCATGTAACGCCAAAAACATCTCCTTAACTTCCCTCACATTTCCCTAAAAACTCTAAGATAGACGACCGCCCTTCCTTTTCTATTATCTGTCGTCTCGCAAATCCTCCTTTATCCAACCCACCTTTATCCCCTATCGGTCCATTCGTCCGTCCACCATCTACCAACCAGACCCTCCTCTTGACCACAAAACTAAACGCCTCTTACAATAAAAATCCTCAATACCACTTCAAACTCTTTCTACATTATCTAAATCAACCTCCCCACTTATACCTTTTTGTATGCCTGCAAGCCAGCTTTATAGCATCTTTATCTCACTAAACTAAACTAGTGCCTCTTCAAAATACGCTCTCGAGCTTATTACTTAATCCACATCTTATAATCCCCCCACACGCCTTCCCTACTGTAGACACCACATATTCAATACTCTATATCAGTATACGGACCGGTTCTGTGGTTACTCTCTAGAAACAGCCGGAGGTGCAAGCAACGTTAGTCGTGTCTCAAAGAGTGAGTTGGTTAGATGAGTTTTAAAGCTCATTTTAAGTGGCGCCGGGCTCTAGTCGTTTCCTCTTAGGTTATGCTACTGGCAGCCTAGATACGTTTATGCTCCTTTACTGATGCCATTAAAATCTTGGCTACATTCTAATTTATTTCTCACATCATACGATCTTCTACTACGAGTCCGCCTACTCCTAAAGCTAAAATTATACTGCTCCACTTAATCGACATAACTAACTTAAATTCTGACTCTATTGTTCCTTTCCCCTACCCTATTTCTACAGCTCTATTCAATAAATCTAACTTTCATCTCCCTACCCCCGTCGAAATACTTAATCTCTCATCCTCGTCATACATCTCATACAAAATGACCCATGCTTTAAAATCATCTCCCATCAACTCCACCCCGTCCACAAAACCAAAAACACGCGATACCATAAAACCAAATACCACTCATCTTCCACTACTCTCCCCACCACATCACTCTAACCCACATCCACCTTATCTAGTCCCACATATACCCATCACGCCTCACCTGCCCTGCGCCTACTCTCGACTACCCGCAAGACCCCAGCACGACATTTCCCAACCCACCCCACCACGACCCTCACCTTCCCCTGATATACCCCCAATTCCATTCCCCCGCCCATCATCCACGCCTCCCCACTACAATATCTTTCCAAACTTATACAAATTCAATTATTGTATCCAACATCAACACCTCACATCCCCTCCTCACCCTCATTTCATCTTCTAATTCCCCATTGATTACCATACGCTGTATTATCTCACTGCTACACTAATAGCATTAGACTGAGCTAATCGGTCTCCTTATACTAGATTCACGAGACCTACAATGCTCACTTACCATCTCTGATTAGATTACGTTACTTCTCTACCACTATTCATTTCTTATTTATATACATCGACAATTCTCTCTATTGCTTCTCTACAACACATGCTTCAACTCCATTCCCCCACCTTACCTACCACTGCTCCGCCTCACATAATTCCTGCCCCCTACACTTTCGTAATACCTGCGCTACCCGGATTCCCTGCACCCACTTGAGGATCGGTTCCATCTACTAAGATCACTCTGAAACAAATTCAATCATCCTGTTTTCCTTAAAACTAATGATTATTTTAATATAAGTCCCACATTTCTACCTAAAATACTGCACACACTTCCCCCCCCTTAACCTACCCCCCGATCACACCTCCCTACGTATCATACTATCTACAGAACATCAACAACAACAAATTACAAACCCAAGAAGAAAAAATCCAACAATGATAAAAACATAAATACCAAACATTAAAGACTAAAGCCGTTACAAGAGAGACAATCCCAATAACCCCCTACCGCAATCAAGCACCTACCATCCACCTCCACACAACACCACATCACGTACCGTACCCAAAACAATTTTAAAGACCTCCTGAACACACACAAAGACACACCTCAATTCAAATAACCCCCTCGCAAACCACCCCTCCTCCACAACATCAATGCAGACCACCACCAACACACATGACACACATCTATAACACAAAAAACCTAAATAATCAACAAAAGAAAAAAAACGCACCCAAACAACGTCCCACACACCTCCCGCAACAATCTACCCCATACCGCACCACGACCCACCAGCCACACTCCACCCCCGCACCCTACCCCGATTCACCCCCCCCGCCACGCACCCCTTCGGGAAGATCCTCTCCAATAAACACAGCAACCCCCCCCCCCCCTCACCGCAGCCCTCCTCCCACTACACCCTCCCCCCCCCTATTCCCTAACCCCAACCACCCCTACACCCACCCCCCCAACTCTCACACATCCCCAACATAAACCCTTCCCTCCCCTATTCCACCCGCCCCCAACCACCACCACATATCGACCCCCAATCCTCAGCTTAACACACCGTGTCCCCACCC
>CALYLW010002896.1:0-24469 GCA_944989445.1 Ampullaceana balthica | reverse complement strand
CCTGGTCTAATGATATAACTACTAAGAGATGTAAGTTAGATCCGCTAGGACACGCTGGGATAGCTAATAGAAGGGTTAAATACATAAACCGTAGTAATAGCCACGTAGAGATAACATCCTGGCCTCGGTCTAATATTATGAGCTATAAAATGTAATAACTAGCTACAACGTAAGGTAAAAGCTTTCTAGGAGACTTAATGATTTATATCAAGTATAAATGTAATTGTCACGCAGGGCTGGAATCAGAGACGCTAGGTTAAATGAATTGAAAGCTGCTAATGTAATAGACTCTCAGCGTAGGGAGTACATCTAGTAATAGGTGTAAATAGAAGACGATATAATATTATGTAAGAGTAGTCCACAGTAGGACAGATTATCTGCCTGTCGTATATGCATATTTATAAGTAATGTAATAGCCAGATCGATATGACATCTGCACTAAGAGTCTAAGATAGAGATACGATAATGTAATAGAGTCACGTAGGAAATCTTCGGGACGGATAATGATATAATATAATGTGAATAGTTACGTAATGGACATCTCGGGCTCTAATGATATAATATCATGTCATAGGCAGTCCAAGTAGGACTAACTTCGGGGAACTCATGAAAGAAAGGTAAGAACTGTCGTAATGTAGAATAGTCATCAGGGTAGGCACATCTTCTGGCGTCAATAATAGATATAATATAGAATGACATATAGACACGTAGAGGACACAGTCTTGCCGGGTCTAATGCGTATCATAGAGGTATCATGTAATAGGCCACGTGGACATCTGGACTGAGTAATGAGCACTAATAATATAAAAGAGTAAATCGTCTCACGCCAGGACATCTGCCTGGTCTAATGATATATATAAATGTAATAGTCACGTAGACATCTTTGGGGCTAATGATATAATATAATGTAATAGTCACGTAGGACATCTGCCTGGTCTAATGATATAATATAATGTAATAGTCACGTAGGACATCTGCTGGGTCTAATGATATAATATAATGTAATAGTCACGTAGGACATCTTCGGGTCTAATGATATAATATAATGTAATAGTCACGTAGGACATCTGCGGGTCTAATGATATAATATAATGTAATAGTCACGTAGGACATCTGCCTGGTCTAATGATATAATATAATGTAATAGTCACGTAGGACATCTTCGGGTCTAATGATATAATATAATGTAATAGTCACGTAGGACATCTGCCTGGTCTAATGATATAATATAATGTAATAGTCACGTAGGACATCTGCCTGGTCTAATGATATAATATAATGTAATAGTCACGTAGACATCTGCTGGTCTAATGATATAATATAATGTAATAGTCACGTAGGACATCTGCCCTGGTCTAATGATATAATATAATGTAATAGTCACGTAGGACATCTCGGGTCTAATGATATAATATAATGTAATAGTCACGTAGGACATCTGCCTGGTCTAAATGATATAATATAATGTAATAGTCACGTAGGACATCTGCCTGGTCTAATGATATAATATAATGTAATAGTCACGTAGGACATCTGCCTGGTCTAATGATATAATATAATGTAATATGTCACGTAGGACATCTGCCTGGTCTAATGATATAATATAATGTAATAGTCACGTATGGACATCTTCGGGTCTAATGATATAATATAATGTAATAGTCACGTAGGACATCTGCCTGGATCTAATATATGAGTATAATAGTAATGTAATAGTCACGTAGGACATCTGCCTGGTCTAATGAGATAATATAATGTAATAGTCACGTAGGAAATCTGCCGGGTCTAATGATATAATATAATGTAATAGTCACGTAGGACATCTCGGGGTCTAATGATATAATATATAATGTAATATAGTCACGTAGGACATCTGCCTGGTCTAATGATATAATATAATGTAATAGTCACGTAGGACATCTGCCTGGTCTAATGATAATATAATGTAATAGTCACGTAGGACATCTGCAGGTCTAATGATATAATATAATGTAATAGTCACGTAGGACATCTCGGGTCTAATGATATAATATAATGTAATAGTCACGTAGGACATCTGCTGGTCTAAATGATATAATATAATGTAATAGTCACGTAGGACATCTTCGGGTCTAATGATATAATATAATGTAATAGTCACGTAGGACATCTCGGGTCTAATGATATAATATAAAGTAATAGTCACGTAGGACATCTTCGGGTCTAATGATATAATATAATGTAATAGTCACGTAGGACATCTTCGGGTCTAATGATATAATATAATGTAATAGTCACGTAGGACATCTTCGGGTTTAATGATATAATATAATGTAATAGTCACGTAGGACATCTAGCCTGGTCTATTGAGATAATATAATGTAATAATCACGTAGGACATCTGCCTGATCTAATGAGATAAATATAATGTAATACTCACGCACGGACATCTGCCTGGTGAAATGATATAATATAATGTAATAGTCACGTAGGACATCTGCGGGTCTAATGATATAATATAATGTAATAGTCACGTAGGACAATCTGTGGTTGAATGATATAATATAATGTAATAGTCACGTAGGAAACTTCGGGTCTAATGATATATATAATGTAATAGTCACGTAGGACATCTGCCTGGTCTAATGATATAATATAATGTAAATAGTCACGTAGGCACTTCTGCGTGTCTAATGATATAATATAATGTAATAGTCACGGAGGGAAGACATTATTGCCTGGTCGTAATGTTATGATAATATAAGTGTAATAGTCACGTAGGACATCTGCCTGTCTAATGATATAATATAATGTAATAGTCACGATAGGACATCTTGCGGGTCTAATGATATAATATAATGTAATAGTCACGAGATCTCGTGTAAGGACATATCATAATGTAATAGTCACGTAGACATCTTCGGTCTATATGAATACAAAATGTAATAGTCATCGTAGGACATTGCTGTCGGTCTAATATGCATAATAGAGAATTCGTAAATTCTCTAGTAATATAGATGAATAGACACGTAAGACATCTGCCTGGTCTAATGAATAGAGATAATAATAGACGTAGCAATATTATACTATGTAACGTCAGTAAAGTCCTTAGCACGCCTGGTCTAGATTATATAATAGTCTAATGTAATAGTCACGTATGACATCTTCGGTCTAAGATGATATAGGAAATATAACTGTAATAGATCACACGTAGCGTAGGACATCTTCGGGTACTAATGATAGAATATAATGTAATAATCACGTAGGTACATCTGCCTGGTCTAATGATATAAATATAAATGTAATAGTCACAAGTAGGACATACTGCCTGGTCTAAATGAGAATAATTATAGATGTAATAGTTACGTAGGACATCTGCCTGTGTCTAATGATATAATATAATGTAATTGTCACGCAGGACATCTGCCTGGTCTAAATATATATAATCTGATGTAATAGTCACGTTAGACAACTATCGGGTCTAATGATAACTAGATAACAAATGCTATCACGCACGTCAGGTAGATCTGCGCCTGGTCTCGAATGAGATAACATAATAGGTGATACAGATACAGTAGAACGACATCTTCGGTACTATATAATATGACATATTTATGTATTAGTACATGTAGGACATAAACTGACCTGGTCGTAATGATATTAATAGATCAATGTATCGTAGTAGTCAGGGATATCGGATGGCTTAGGGGTACAAAAGTGGAGATATAAAAAATAAGATAGTTAAAGAAAGGCCACTTAGGTAAAATCTTCTGTGAGTGTGCTAATGATATAAATATAAAGTGTCGAGTCATAGTCCTTGTAGGAACTGTCTCTGCATGGTGGTAATGAGAATGTAATAATGAGATGTAATTAGTCACCACCGTAGGAACCATTCAGGTCGCCAGGTGAAATTGAAGAGGGAGGATATAATGATAAGAGTAAGAGGTCACGCAAGGACTTATGCATCGGCATGGGTCTAAATGAGAGTTATCAAGTATAACTGTATAATAGTTGTAACGTAGGATGTATGTCCTGGGCGTTATGGATTAATATAATGTAAAGTAGACACAGTAAGGGGAACCATCTGAAGATGGTCTCAATGATTTTATTTATAACTGTAAGTTGGATAAGACACGTATTAGAGGACATCCTGTCTGGTCTACATCGAAACGTCATTAAATATAATATGAATAATTAGGCATCTGTAGGGATTTCTTCTGGCTCAATATGATAGAGGGTGAATAATTGAATGTAATAGTCAGCGTAAGGAACACTCTATGGGTATGAGCACTAGATATTAGTGGTATAGATTATGTAAATAGTCACGTAGTCGAGCATCTTTCGGGTCTAAAGTGGCTATAGAATATGAGACTGATGGGAGCAAAGTAGTCAGCGTAGGACATATTTCAGAGAGATCGAGAAGAGATATAAATTTATAATGTAAAATAGTCACGTAGGACATCTGGCCTGGTCTAATGAGATAACATAATGTATACTACGTAGGAATCCTTAGGGTCTAATAATATATATAATGTAATAGTCACTGTTGGGACATCTGCTCTGGTCTAATGATATAATTAGTAATGTAATAGGACGTTTAGGACATCTTCGGGTCTAAAGCTATATATTAATGTAATAGCCACGTTAGGAAATCTTCGTTGTCTATAAGGATAATAATATAAATGTTAATAGTACGTAGGACTTCTAGCCTGGTGTAATGAGATAATATATGTAATCGTCCCCCACCCCGTAGGACATGCCAGGTGTAATGAGATCAAATAATGTAATAGTCAGAAGGACATTCTGCCTGGTCTAATGATATAATATATGTAATAGTACCGTAGGATGTCTGCATGGTGTAATGATATATATAATGTTATTAGTCACGTAGGACATTGCCTGGTCTAATGATATAATATAATGTAATAGTCACGTAGGACATCTGTTCTGGTATAATGCTATAATATATTGTAATAGTCCGTAGGATATCTTCGGGTCATATGATATAATTCTAAGTGTAATAGTCTCAGTAGAGCATACATCCTTCGGGTCTAATGATAGATATGATGTATAGTCGTAGGACATCTTCGGGGTCTAATGATATATATAATGTATTAGTCACGTAGAGACTATCTTTCGGGTCTAGATCGATCACTAATGTAATAGTCAGTAGCATCTGTCTGGTCTATGATATGAAAATGTAAAAGTCAAGTAAGGACTAGCTGCCAGAGTCAGAAAGGGATATATATAATGTAATAGTACTACGAGCATAGGTACATACTATCGGAGTCTAAGAATGATGTAATATCTACTATGTCAAACGTAGTCACGTAGGACATCTTTCTTTCGGGGCTCTAATTGAGTCATGATATATAGAGATGTAATAGACACGATGGAGATATCTGCTGGTCTAATGAATAATATGAAGTGATAGACACGTAGACATCTCGGGTCTACGAGTAGCACATCATGTATTAGTCACGCTAGGACATCTACTGCGGTATGATATAACTATAGATGTAGGATACAGTCACGTAGGAGATGACAGATGCGAGGTCTATGATAGGATATAATGAATAGTCACGCTAGGACATCTGTCTGGTTAATGATAAGATAACAATGTCAAACAGCCACGTAGAGACATCTGCGGTATAATGATATAATATAAGAATATGGAGTCACGTCTAGAGACAGTCGTTCGGGTCTAGAGAAGGATAAGGGCAGAAAGAAGTATAGCGTCACGTAGGACATCGTTGGACTAATGCTCTCAGCGTAATGCTAATAGTCACGGTAAGGACATCTACAGACTATTGATATAATAGATGTAACTAGTCACGTAGGACATCTTCGGGTCTAATGGATGATCAATATATAATGCTATAGCATGTAGTGAAGCAATACTGAGGACAGATCTACATAGTTATCTAATATCATCGTATAGTCACGTGGGACATACACTTCGGGTCTATTGATATAATAAAATGTAAAGTAGTCACGTAGGACATCTGCCTGGTCTACATGATATAATATAATGACATGTCACGCTAGGACGATCTGCGGTCTACTGAGTATTAGATATATGTAAGAGTCACGGTTAGGACAACTGCGTCTAATGATATAATATAATGTATAGTTCACGTGGGAGATCTGCTGTCTAATGAATATAATATAATGTAATAGTCACGTAGGACATCTTCGGGTCTAATGATATAATATAATGTAATAGTCACGTAGGACATCTTCGGGTCTAATGATATAATATATGTAATAGTCACGTAGGACATCTACAGGTCTAATGATATAATATAATGTAATAGTCACGTAGGACATCTTCGGGTCTAATGATATAATATAATGTAATAGTCATGTAGGACATCTGCCTGGTCTAATGATATAATATCATGTAATAGTCACGTGGGACATCTTCGGGTCTATTGATATAATAAAATGTAAATAGTCACGTAGGACATCTGCCTGGTCTATGATATAATAAAATGTAATAGTCACTTAGGACATCTGCCTGGTCTAATGATATAATATAATGTAATAGTCACGTAGGACATCTGCCTGGTCTAATGATATAATAAATAATGTAATAGTCACGTAGGACATCTGCCTGGGTCTAATGAATAATATAATGTTATAGTCACGTAGGACATCTTCGGGTCTAATGATATAATATAATGTAATAGTCACGTAGGACATCTTCGGGTCTAATGATATAATATAATGTAATAGTCACGTAGGACATCTACAGGTCTAATGATATAATATAATGTAATAGTCACGTAGGACATCTTCGGGTCTAATGATATAATATAATGTAATAGTCATGTAGGACATCTGCCTGGTCTAATGATATAATATCATGTAATAGTCACGTGGGACATCTTCGGGTCTATTGATATAATAAAATGTAATAGTAACGTAGGACATCTGCCTGGTCTAATGATATAATAAAATGTAATAGTCACTTAGGACATCATGTCTGGTCTAATGATTTAATATAATGTAATAGTCACGTAGGACATCTGCCTGGTCTAATGATATAAATATAATGTAATAGTCACGTAGGAGATCTGCCTGGTCTAATGATATAATATAATGTAATAGTCACGTAGGACATCTGTCTGGTCTAATGATAAAATAAAATGTAACAGTCACGTAGGACATCTGCCTGGTCTAATGATATAATATAATGTAATAGTCACGTAGGACATCTTCGGGTCTAATGATATAATAAAATGTAATAGTCACGTAGGACATCTGCCTGGTCTAATGATATAATATCATGTAATAGTCACGTGGGACATCTTCGGGTCTATTGATATAATAAAATGTAAATAGTCACGTAGGACATCTGCCTGGTCTAATGATATAATAAAATGTAATAGTCACTTAGGACATCTGCCTGGTCTAATGATATAATATAATGTAATAGTCACGTAGGACATCTGCCTGGTCTAATGATATATAATATAATGTAATAGTCACGTAGGACATCTGCCTGGTCTAATGATATAATATAATGTAATAGTCACGTAGGACATCTGCCTGGTCTAATGATATAATATAATGTAATAGTCACGTAGGACATCTGCTGGGTCTAATGATATAATATAATGTAATAGTCACGTAGGACATCTTCGGGTCTAATGATATAATATAATGTAATAGTCACGTAGGACATCTTCGGGTCTAATGATATAATATAATGTAATAGTCACGTAGGACATCTTCGGGTCTAATGATATAATATAATGTAATAGTCACGTAGGACATCTGCCTGGTCTAATGATATAATATAATGTAATAGTCACGTAGGACATCTGCCTGGTCTAATGATATAATATAATGTAATAGTCACGTAGGACATCTGCCTGGTCTAATGATATAATATAATGTAATAGTCACGTAGGACATCTTCGGGTCTAATGATATAATATAATGTAATAGTCACGTAGGACATCTGCCTGGTCTAATGATATAATATAATGTAATAGTCACGTAGGACATCTTCGGGTCTAATGATATAATATAATGTAATAGTCACGTAGGACATCTGCCTGGTATAATGATATAATAAAATGTAATAGTCACGTAGGACATCTGCATGGTCTAATGATATAATATAATGTAATAGTCACGAAAGGACATCTGCCTGGTCTAATGATATAATATAATGTAATAGTCACGTAGGACATCTCCCTGGTCTAATGATATAATATAATGTAATAGTCACGTAGGACATCTGCGGGTCTAATGATATAATATAATGTAATAGTCACGTAGGACATCTTCGGGTCTAATGATATAATATAATGTAATAGTCACGTAGGACATCTTCGGGTCTAATGATATAATATAATGTAATAGTCACGTAGGACATCTACAGGTCTAATGATATAATATAATGTAATAGTCACGTAGGACATCTTCGGGTCTAATGATATAATATAATGTAATAGTCACGTAGGACATCTGCCTGGCCTAATGATATAATATAATGTAATAGTCACGTAGGGACATCTTCGGGTCTATATGATATAATATAAATGTAATAGTCACGTAGGACATCTGCCTGGTCTAATGATATAATATAATGTAATATCAGTAGACATCTGGGTCTAATGATATAATGTAAAGTCACGTAGGACATCTGCCTGGTCTAATGATATAATATAATGTAATAGTCACGTAGGACATCTGCCTGGTCTAATGATATAATATAATGTAATAGTCACGTAGGACATCTGCCTGGTCTAATGATATAATATAATGTAATAGTCACGTAGGACATCTGCCTGGTCTAATGATATAATATAATGTAATAGTCACGTAGGACATCTGCTGGTCTAATGATATAATAAATGTAATAGTCACGTAGGACATCTGCGGTCTAATGATATAATATAATGTAATAGTCACGTAGGACATCTTCGGGTCTAATGATATAATATAAATGTAATAGTCACGTAGGACATCTTCGGGTCTAATGATATAATATAATGTAATAGTCACGTAGGACATCTTCGGGTCTAATGATATAATATAATGTAATAGTCACGTAGGACATCTGGGTCTAATGAATAATAAAGTAATAGTCACGTAGGACATCTGCCTGGTCTAATGAGATAATATAATGTAATAATCACGTAGGACATCTGCCTGGTCTAATGATATAATATAATGTAATAGTCACGCAGGACATCTGCCTGTTGTAATGATATAATATAATGTAATAGTCACGTAGGACATCTTCGGGTCTAATGATATAATAAAATGTAATAGTCATGTAGGACATCTGCCTGGTCTAATGATATAATATAATGTAATATTCACGTAGGACATCTTCGGGTCTAATTATATACTATAATGTAATAGTCACGTAGGACATCTGCCTGGTCTAATGATATAATAAAATGTAATAGTCACGTAGGACTTCTGCATGGTCTAATGATATAATATAATGTAATAGTCACGAAAGACATTTGCATGGTCTAATGATATAATATAATGTAATAGTCACGTAGGACATCTCCCTGGTCTAATGATATAATATAATGTAATAGTCACGTAGGACATCTTCGGGTCTAATGATATAATATAATGTAATAATCACGTAGGACATCTGCCTGGTCTAATGATATAATATAATGTAATAGTCACGTAGGACATCTGCCTGGTCTAATGAGATAATATAATGTAATAGTCACGTAGGACATCTGCCTGGTCTAATGATATAATATAATGTAATAGTCACGCAGGACATCTGCCTGGTCTAATTATATAATCTAATGTAATAGTCATTTATGACATCTTCGGGTCTAATGATATAATATAATGTAATAGTCACGTAGGACATCTGCCTGGTCTAATGATATAATATAATGTAATAGCCACGTATGACATCTGCCTGGTCTAATGAGATAATATAATGTAATAGTCACGTAGGAAATCTTCGGGTCTAATGATATAATATAATGTAATAGTTACGTAGGACATCTTCGGGTCTAATGATATAATATAATGTAATAATCACGTAGGACGTCTGCCTGGTCTAATGATATAATATAATGTAATAGTCACGTAGGACATCTGCCTGGTGTAATGATATAATATAATGTAATAGTCACGTAGGAAATCTTCGGGTCTAATGATATAATATAATGTAATAGTCATGTAGGACATCTGCCTGGTCTAATGATATAATATAATGTAATAGTCACGTAGGACATCTTCGGGTCTCATAATAAAATATAATGAAATAGTCACGTAGGACATCTTCGGTTCTAATGATATAAAATAATGTAATAGCCACGTAGGAAATCTTCGTGTCTAATGATATAATATAATGTAATAGTCACGTAGGACTTCTGCCTGGTGTAATGAGATAATATAATGTAATAGTGACGTAGGACATCTGCCAGGTGTAATGAGATAATATAATGTAATAGTCACGAAGGACATCTGCCTGGTCTAATGATATAATATAATGTAATAGTAACGTAGGATGTCTGCCTGGTGTAATGATATAATATAATGTAATAGTCACGTAGGACATCTGCCTGGTCTAATGATATAATATAATGTAATAGTCACGTAGGACATCTGTCTGGTCTAATGATATAATATAATGTAATAGTCACGTAGGACATCTTCGGGTCTAATGATATAATATAATGTAATAGTCACGTAGGACATCTTCGGGTCTAATGATATAATATAATGTAATAGTCACGTAGGACATCTGCGGGTCTAATGATATAATATAATGTAATAGTCACGTAGGACATCTTCGGGTCTAATGATATAATATAATGTAATAGTCACGTAGGACATCTGCTGGTCTAATGATATAATATAATGTAATAGTCACGTAGGACATCTGCCTGGTCTAATGATATAATATAATGTAATAGTCACGTAGGACATCTTCTGGGTCTAATGATATAATATAATGTAATAGTCACGTAGGACATCTGCGGGTCTAATGATATAATATAATGTAATAGTCACGTAGGACATCTGCTGGTCTAATGATATAATATAATGTAATAGTCACGTAGGACATCTGCTGGTCTAATGATATAATATAATGTAATAGTCACGTAGGACATCTGCGGGTCTAATGATATAATATAATGTAATAGTCACGTAGGACATCTGCTGGGTCTAATGATATAATATAATGTAATAGTCACGTAGGACATCTCTGGTCTAATGATATAATATAATGTAATAGTCACGTAGGACATCTGCTGGTCTAATGATATAATATAATGTAATAGTCACGTAGGACATCTGCTGGTCTAATGATATAATATAATGTAATAGTCACGTAGGACATCTGCTGGGTCTAATGATATAATATAATGTAATAGTCACGTAGGACATCTGCCTGGTCTAATGATATAATATAATGTAATAGTCACGTAGGACATCTGCCTGGTCTAATGATATAATATAATGTAATAGTCACGTAGGACATCTGCTGGTCTAATGATATAATATAATGTAATAGTCACGTAGGACTATCTGCCTGGTGTAATGAGATAATATAATGTAATAGTCACGTCGGACATCTGCCAGGTGTAATGAGATAATACTACTACTACTACTACTAACTTACTAACTAATTAGTACTACTAGTGCCACCCATCCAAAATATTATTATAAAATTTTAAATAATATACATGTATTTAATCTTAATTAAGAAGGTAATGTTTATAAGGTTTCAAGAAATGATTTAAGTGATGATCCTATTTGACTATTTGGAAGTCAAAAAATATATATTCAGCTTCATGTAACCATAGTAACTAAAATCAAATAACCTAAGCGTCCTAGGAATAAAAAAAATATAATTATTTTATAATAAATAATAAACCATATTAAAATTAAAACATATGCAAAATATAATTTTTAATTTTCAAATTTTTTAATTATAAAAAATAATAGAAAGCTTTTGATCCATCAAGCGAAATTATTATAATATTTTTTTAAAAAAATATTGTTATTAATCTGCTATTCTTTTCCTGTTAATATTTTTGTATTACAAAATCAAATGGAATCACTGAATTTAAAAATGACATCGACTACACTAAAACTAAAATATTATTTTTTGTCTGAATATTATAAAGTGTATACACATTTTTAAAAATCATGTTTGAATATTTGAAGATTAAAACTATTTTAAAATTTATTGTATTACTTAATACAATTAAGTTGTTTTAAATTAAATATTCACTTTAACTTTAAGTAATCATAACTTTTATTACTAATATATCGTAGTCGTTAATTTAAGAAACGACAATTATTGCAGACGACAGACGAGCCGTATGAATACACTTACTCCAAGGAAGAAATTCACTTGCTGACATTAACTTGAAAATCTTTTGATCGTATTCAACGTTGTATTTTATTTTTAACTGACTGAGTAGATAACTAACAGAAATAATAATGTTTTTTTAAAATCAATTATTTTAAAAAAGTGTAAAGGATAATAATAGTTTACAATTGACTAATTTAATCAGTCTAATCAGTTTATGATTATGTATTTAATATCTTACTTACAGCCTTACGGTTAATGAAAATGAAGTTAATCCACTAAAACTGCTTAATTGAATGTCACGGCTCTTTTCTCGTGCGGCTATATACTCAAATAGTCGATAATTAAAACAAATAAGAACTACAATATCATTACTGCAAACTAAATTGTGTTACAATGACAATGGTAATATTTTTTCAAACTAAAACTAATTTTTTACTTTTTCTATTTTCAGAATTCTTTAAATAAATCAGGTCTGGTATCAGAAAAGCCGAAAAGATTGCAAAACAATGTTAAATCGTTAATTTTATATAATTTAAAATAAATATGAGTGTTTTGTTTTAAAAATTATTTTTTTCTAATTTATTTTATTATTATTATTTATTTTATTTTTAAGTTGGTTATATTATAACAGTGAAATAGAGAGAGAGGGAGATAGGCTGAATGGAAGAAAGACAGAAATAGAGAAAGAGAAAGAAAGGGGAGAGAGAGATTGTGACCACCAGAGAAAGTTTGAGAGAATGAAACACAGAAAGAAATAGAGTCAGGGAGATCAACAGAGAGTAAAAGACGATGAGAAAAAGCAATATAAAAGCAGATTGACAAAGAGAAAAAGTAAAAGAGAGAGAGAAAGTGGCAATACATTATTATTAATACTTAAAACAGAAATATATTAGAAAACTATCCTTTCAGAATGCCTAGCTTATAATACCAGTATTTACACATTGTATTTCTTACATAAATTATAGTCTAACAATTCATCTCAGAAATTACTCTTTAAATCTATTGAAATTAAAGATTATACTTAACGAAATCTAGTTAAACAGAGATAATAGAAGAGAGACAGGTGTAAGACATGGATTAAAATGTACTTTCTTTGATGACCTTGTCAGGTACACATGAAAACCAGGTGTCAGAAGGAGGAGAAGCAGATCTAACTCCTTACAATGCCATCTGTAGGAAGAATCCATTTGACACACATGTGCAGTTTGTACCTGTCAACGATTTTAACATCGATCGCCTGCCTGAATGTTACCATGACAACCTCCTAGATAAGTACATCAAAGCTGTAGCTGACCTCACTGTCAGGGTAGCTGTTACAATGACCAGTAAAAAAAGACCAGATTTTTGGCCAAACACAAAAAAACTATATTCATTTTATGACAAGAGAGGAACTGACGTCATGAGAGTAGGGACTGGGATGGTGATGCATGTAAACATTATATCCAACAAGGGAACTTGTCCATGTCACAAGTGTCAACGCTCGGACACACCCAGCAGAGTGTGGGGGGAGGTAAGGATGAACACGGCCACACAGGTGGTGTTTGATGACTTTGAGGCGAGACACACCACGTGTAGATTGTTCTTTGATAGACAAGATAGTCCACTGGTCACTCTTGATGGCTGGACGGTGCTTGATGCAAGCATTGGGTATGACTGGTGTCAGTTGAAATGTGTGACATGTAACGTAAATTTACTGGACGAACTGAAAACGAAGGTGGTCCACTGGGAGGATCTACTTGAGAAAGTAAACAACAAATACAAGAGACGTGAAGACGAGGTAACATGGATAGTATCACATCCACATGGATGTCCTAAACAGATCGCTGTAGGACACTGGACAAACAGTCGCAATGTGAATGTGAGTAATATTAGGACAACGTCAACAACATGTACATGTCCAGGCAGTAGTGGGGCTCATGTGTGGTATGTTGATGGCTTGTGGTATGACCGCTATGTCCACAAATGGGGTCAACCCTGATGGAAAAAAATTTTGTGGTACTGGTTGGGGAATATAACTAATATCAATAATGTAAACAATGTTATAATATTTTATATACTTTAAACAAACTTGTATCCACTGTTGATTGTTGTAATAGACAACACCCTCTACCACGCCCAATGTACACCACAACACCACGCCCCATGTACATCACAACACCACTCCCCATGTACACCACAACACCACGCCCCATGTACATACAACACCACGACCCATGTACATACAACACCACGCCCCATGTACATACAACACCACGCCCCATGTACATCACAACACCACTCCCCATGTACACCACAACACCACGACCCATGTACATACAACACCACGCCCCATGTACATACAACACCACGCCCCATGTACATACAACACCACGACCCATGTACACCACAACACCACGCCCCATGTACACCACAACACCACGCCCCATGTACACTACAACACCATGCCCCATGTACACCACAACACCACGCCCCATGTACACCACAACACCACGCCCCATGTACACTACAACACCATGCCCCATGTACACCACAACACGACGCCCCATGTGCGCCCTAACCACTAGTGTCGGCACCCTACCTCCTACATTCCCATGTACTTATGAATTATTACTAGAAAATATTTTTATTGTTTACATTTTGACTTGATACAAACTGGTATCAAATGGACACTATTTTAATACAGCTTGACCTCTACCACATTTAATGCATCCCCTCACTACCTTTGTCAGCACCCCCAACAACAAAGTCGGCACCCTTACCATCAGTGTCGGATCCCTTACCTTTAATTTACCCATTTCATGTACTTATAAACTGTTGATATCAAAGAAATATTTTGTTTAAAAATCTATTTTTTTTAAAACTTGTACCAAATGTTAATGATTATAAAATACAACACAGTCTATTACGCCCATGTGCGCTTCCAGACTATCACGCCCCATATGCGCCCCAGTCTATCACGCCCCATGTGCGCTTCCAGACTATCACGCCCCATATGCGCCCCAGTCTATCACGCCCATGTGCGCCCCCAGTCTATCACACCCCATGTGCGCCCCAGTCTATCACGCCCCATGTGCGCCCCCAGTCTATCACGCCCCATGTGCGCCCCCAGTCTATCACGCCCCATGTGCGCCCCCAGTCTATCACACCCATGTGCGCCCCCAGTCTATCACGCCCATGTGCGCCCCCAGTCTATCACGCTCCATGTGCGCCCCCAGTCTATCACGCTCCATGTGCGCCCCCAGTCTATCACGCCCATGTGCGCCCCCAGTCTATCAAGCCCCATGTGCGCCCCCAGTCTATCACGCCCCATGTGCGCCCCCAGTACAAGTATTTCACACCCACCTCTAACTATTTTTGTCAATAAAACATAGTCGCATACAATTATTAATCTATGTTTTTAAAATAAATCAGCGACTATTTATATAAATTATATAAACTATTGTTTCTTGTCATTGATAACAGCCATTTTAACGCCCCAATTGCGCCCCAAGCTTAATTTTTGGCACCCCTATCTCCAACAATTCCATCTAATGTATTAATAGCACTATATCTTTTGTTCTCTATTTATACAGTAAGTTAATGTATTAATAACACTATAGCTTTTATTCTCTATTTATTACAGTAAGTTGATGTATTAATAACACTATATCTTTTGTTCTCTATTTATTACAGTAAGTTCTTATTGAAACTGTGAATATATAAACATAATCATGTTTTGAAAGTTGAATTAGACTCTAATAAATGAAATTATCACCACCAACAACACGCCTCATGTACACTCTCCCATTCCATATCGGCACCCACACCACCTACAACACGCCTCATGTACACTCTCACCTTCCATATCAGCACCCACACCACCAACAACACGCCTCATGTACACTCTCACCTTCCATATCGGCACCTACACCACCAACAACACGCCTCATGTACACTCTCACATTCCATATCGGCACTCACACCATCAACAACACACCCCATGTACACTCTCACCTTCCATATCGTCACCCACACCACGAACAACACACCCCATGTACACTCTCACCTTCCATATTGTCACTCACATCACCAACCACACGCCTCATGTACACTCTCACCTTCCATATTGGCACACACACAACCGACAACAAGCCTCATGTACACTCTCACCTTTCATATCGGCACACACACCACCAACAAACATGTAACATCTTGTAATAGTATTAGAATTTATTGTTATATTTTAATACTTTCCTTTTTTTTTACATTTGGACATTGTTGTATTTTAAGTTTTATTTAATATTTATTTCTATAAAAGTATCAACCAGGTTAGTTTTTTAAACAGTTTATTTTATTGATTACAATTTTATTGTGTTTAATTTCATAAGACAAAATAAACAAGTAAAAATGAATTGTTTGACTGCTTTTGTATTATTATTTTTTTGTGTTTTTGTTTATTTATAAATGTATTTACATAAACGGAAATATTTGTTGATATGGAAACATGTGTGTGGTGTGGTCATATGTGGATTTGGGGTGTACATTATTGTGGTGTGTGGGTAGTGTGGTCATATGTGGATTTGGGGTGTACATTATTGTGGTGTGTGGTAACATGTGGGTAGTGTGGTCATATGTAGGTTTGGGGTGTACATTATTGTGGTGTGTGGTAACTTGTGGATGATATATCAATTTCTGTTTGAAACAGTTTTTTCGGTGCATCAGTGTTGACAAACATGTACTGTGATTGTTTCAGTGTGGGATATTTAAACAAATCAATCTTCTTATATCATCGATGAATGTGTCATCATATGGGGGAACTTATAAATGTGACGTCATAGTGCTGTTATAGAAAAGCATATGTCTTAATCCTAGTGGTTAGTAATTTTACATTATGTGGATAAATGTAAAAGTGTCTCACGGTTTGTGGTTTAATATTGAGGCTAATGGATACCCAGTGTGGTGTGGGGAGACATACAATAGATAATAGCTACAAGTTTTAGTCGATCAATGAGGGTTCATGAGGACAGACGACCTATATAAAGTGTTGTGTGGGGAGACGACCTATATATAGTGTGGTGTGGGGAGACGACCTATATATAGTGTGGTGTGGGGAGACGACCTATATATAGTGTGGTGTGGGGAGACGTCCTATATATAGTGTGGTGTGCGGAGACGACCTATATATATAGTGTGGTGTGGGGAAACGACCTATATATATAGTGTGGTGTGGGGAGACGACCTATATATATAGTGTGGTGTGGGGAAACGACCTATATATATAGTGTGGTGTGGGGAAACGACCTATATATAGTGTGGTGTGGGGAGACGACCTATATATAGTGTGGTGTGGGACAGACGACCTATATATAGTGTGGTGTGGGGAGACGACCTATATATAGTGTGGTGTGGGGAGACGACCTATATATAGTGTGGTGTGGGGAGACGTCCTATATATAGTGTGGTGTGGGGAGACGACCTATATATAGTGTGGTGTGGGGAGACGACCTATATATAGTGTGGTGTGGACAGACGACCTATATATAGTGTGGTGTGGGGAGACGACCTATATATAGTGTGGTGTGGGCAGACGACCTATATATAGTGTGGTGTGGGGAGACGACCTATATATAGTGTGGTGTGGGACAGACGACCTATATATAGTGTGGTGTGGGGAGACGACCTATATATAGTGTGGTGTGGGGAGACGACCTATATATAGTGTGGTGTGGGGAGACGACCTATATATAGTGTGGCGTGGGGAGACGACCTATATATAGTGTGGTGTGGGGAGACGACCTATATATAGTGTGGTGTGGGGAGACGACCTATATATAGTGTGGTGTGGACAGACGACCTATATATAGTGTGGTGTGGGGAGACGACCTATATATAGTGTGGTGTGGACAGACGACCTATATATAGTGTGGTGTGGGGAGACGACCTATATATAGTGTGGTGTGGGGAGACGACCTATATATAGTGTGGTGTGGACAGACGACCTATATATAGTGTGGTGTGGGGAGACGACCTATATATAGTGTGGTGTGGACAGACGACCTATATATAGTGTGGTGTGGGGAGACGACCTATATATAGTGTGGTGTGGGGAGACGACCTATATAAAGTGTGGTGTGAGGAGACGACCTATATATAGTGTGGTGTGGGGAGACGACCTATATATAGTGTGGTGTGGAGAGACGACCTATATATAGTGTGGTGTGGGAGACGACCTATATATAGTGTGGTGTGGGAGACGACCTATATATAGTGTGGTGTGGACAGACGACCTATATATAGTGTGGTGTTGGGGAGACGACCTATATATAGTGTGGTGTGGGAGACGACCTATATATAGTGTGGTGTGAGGAGACGACCTATATATAGTGTGGTGTGGACAGACGACCTATATATAGTGTGGTGTGTTGGGAGACGACCTATATATAGTGTGGTGTGGGGAGACGACCTATATATAGTGTGGTGTGGACAGACGACCTATATATAGTGTGGTGTGGACAGACGACCTATATATAGTGTGGTGTGGACAGACGACCTATATATAGTGTGATGTGGACAGACGACCTATATATAGTGTGGTGTGGACAGACGACCTATATATAGTGTGGTGTGGACAGACGACCTATATATAGTGTGGTGTGGACAGACGACCTATATATAGTGTGGTGTGGACAGACGACCTATATATAGTGTGGTGTGGGGAGACGACCTATATATAGTGTGGTGTTGGGAGACGACCTATATATAGTGTGGTGTGTTGAGACGACCTATATATAGTGTGGTGTGGACAGACGACCTATATATAGTGTGGTGTGGACAGACGACCTATATATAGTGTGGTGTGGGGAGACGACCTATATATAGTGTGGTGTGGACAGACGACCTATATATAGTGTGGTGTGGGGAGACGACCTATATATAGTGTGGTGTGGACAGACGACCTATATATAGTGTGGTGTGGGGAGATGACCTATATATAGTGTGGTGTGGACAGACGACCTATATATAGTGTGGTGTGGGGAGACGACCTATATATAGTGTGGTGTTGGGAGACGACCTATATATAGTGTGGTGTGTTGAGACGACCTATATATAGTGTGGTGTGGACAGACGACCTATATATAGTGTGGTGTGGGGAGACGACCTATATATAGTGTGGTGTGGACAGACGACCTATATATAGTGTGGTGTGGGGAGACGACCTATATATAGTGTGGTGTGGACAGACGACCTATATATAGTGTGGTGTGGGGAGACGACCTATATATAGTGTGGTGTGGGCAGACGACCTATATATAGTGTGGTGTTGACAGACGACCTATATATAGTGTGGTGTGGGGAGACGACCTATATATAGTGTGGTGTGGGGAGACGACCTATATATAGTGTGGTGTGGACAGACGACCTATATATAGTGTGGTGTGGGGAGACGACCTATATATAGTGTGGTGTTGGGAGACGACCTATATATAGTGTGGTGTGAGGAGACGACCTATATATAGTGTGGTGTGGGGAGACGACCTATATATAGTGTGGTGTGGGGAGACGACCTATATATAGTGTGGTGTGGACAGACGACCTATATATAGTGTGGTGTGTGGAGACGACCTATATATAGTGTGGTGTGGGGAGACGACCTATATATAGTGTGGTGTGTTGAGACGACCTATATATAGTGTGGTGTGGGGAGACGACCTATATATAGTGTGGTGTGGGGAGACGACCTATATATAGTGTGGTGTGGGGAGACGACCTATATATAGTGTGGTGTGGGGAGACGACCTATATATAGTGTGGTGTGGACAGACGACCTATATATAGTGTGGTGTGGGGAGACGACCTATATATAGTGAGGTGTGGGGAGACGACCTATATATAGTGTGGTGTGGGGAGACGACCTATATATAGTGTGGTGTGGGGAGACGACCTATATATAGTGTGGTGTGGGGAGACGACCTATATATAGTGTGGTGTGGGGAGACGACCTATATATAGTGTGGTGTGGGGAGACGCACAATAGATAACAATACAGAGCATAGACATCTTAGGGAGAGCTTTACTAGAGCGTTACAGGGCAGCTGTGGTCACTTTAGAGGTAGCGAGAGTGTGGTCGGTATTAGAGAAAACGTCAATAGTAGTCGTCTAGGACTAGGATAGTCAGTCGTGTGGACTTAGGTCTAGAGTTAGAAGTTGTAGTGGTAATAAAATAGTCGTGTTGACTTAGATGTATAGTTAGAACATATAGCAATACTAAAATAGTCAGTCGTATAGCATTAGATATAGAGTTAGAATTTGTAGAAGTACTTAGGTGTGTACCAGAATTCAAGATGGGATTGTTATATGTATTTTATGGTATAAATTAAAACTTGTATAATATAAAATCGAAGAGTAAAGACTTTGACTATATCTATACTAATAAAATATGTAAGTAATATTTTTTTTTAAAGGACACGCTTTTATTTACATATAGAAATTGAACTAAAAAGGAAAGAAATACTTGTATCCCTCTAGGGCGAATTGAGATGTGGTTCATTGATGTTAGCGATAATATAGACATAAACTATAAACTAAAAATGCATTAATTTAATTACAGTACATTCGATCGATCTGAAATTTTGATATAATGCATTGTCATTCAGATCTATCTGTGGTAAAATTTTGAGATCTCTAGGACCACCAGAAGTGGTTTAATTTTACGTTACAAGATTTGACGGATGGTTGATGGATACAACATACAGTGTGACTTAAATAAAAGCATGTAATAATGGGCAAAGCCCTCACTAAATCACTCACTGACTCATCACTAATTCTCCAACTTCCCGTGTAGGTAGAAGCATGAAACATTGGGAAGTTGTTGAGTAGCCTCTCGCGACGAAAATTGGCGTAAAAGAATTTTAAAATTCACACTTTGGGGGCCGGGGGCCCCAAAACGCTTTTTTTTCTTACATGGCCTATATAAAATATGAAAATCACTCATTCTCCCATTTCCCGAGTAGGCAGAAGCATGAAACTTTGGGAAGTTGTTGAGTACAAACCCTCGATGGTAACGGGAGAACAAATCAATTCCTGGGGGCCGGGGGCCAAAATGAAGTTTTTTCCAAATATGAGCAATATTAAACTGAAAATCACAAATTCTCATATTGCCCGTGTAGGTAGAAGCATGAAACTCTGATTAGTTGATTAGTACACTTCCGCAATGGTAAGAAGCCAAAACAATATTTAAATTATGACTTACTGGTGGCCGGGGGCCCAAATGTAGTTTTTTCTTATATAAAAAACTGACTCATCACTAATTCTCCAACTTCCCGTGTAGGTAGAAGCATGAAACTTTGGAAAGTTGTTGAGTACCCTCCAGCAATTGTAAGAGGTGTAAAAATTATAAAATTATCACTAACTGGGGGGCCGGGGGCCCAAATGTATGTTTTTTTTCTAATATGAGCTATATAAAACAGACTCATCATTAAATATCCAATTTCCCGTGTACGAAGGAGCATGAAACTTTGGGTTGAGAAAATTGTTGAGTACCCTCCAACAATGGTAACATACGAAAAAAAAATTAAATTATCACCTCGATAGGATAACTTGAAATGAGTATTTATTTATATTTTTTCTTCGGGACCAAGACCGACTGACAGACAAGACGGTGAAGTTAATATATGTAGTATATCCATCATTATCAAAACTGAAATCAATTGGTGTTTTGAATCTGTGTTACGGGATCTCAACGGTAACTGAAATCCTAATTTCCGCAGCAAAGCGAGAGTATTTTGCTAGTATATATATATAAATAATATATATATATATAAAATCAGGTATGAAACAGTGTCGGCACACTTGTTATCAAACTCGGGACACTTACTACCTGTGTCTTCAACATTACAACCAGTGTTGGAACCATTACAAACAGTGTCATTACCGTTATAACAAGTATCTGAAACTATACTACCAGTGTCGGCAACCTTACAACAATTGTCGGCACAATTACAACCAGTATCGGAACCCTTACTCTCAAAGTCGTTATCGCTATAACCAGTTTCTTCACCCTTACTACCAGTGTCGGCACCATTGCAGCTAGTGTGGACACGATTACAACTAGTGTCATCACCCTTACTACCAGTGTCGGCACCCTTACTACCAGTGTCGGCACCATTGCAGCTAGTGTGGACACGATTACAACTAGTGTCATCACCCTTACTACCAGTGTCGGCACCCTTACTACCAGTGTCGGCACCATTGCAGCTAGTGTGGACACGATTACAACTAGTGTCATCACCCTTACTACCAGTGTCGGCACCCTTACTACCAGTGTCGGCACCATTGCAGCTAGTGTGGACACGATTACAACTAGTGTCATCACCCTTACTACCAGTGTCGGCACCCTTACTACCAGTGTCGGCACCATTGCAGCTAGTGTGGACACGATTACAACTAGTGTCATCACCCTTACTACCAGTGTCGGCACCCTTACTACCAGTGTCGGCACCATTGCAGCTAGTGTGGACACGATTACAACTAGTGTCATCACCCTTACTACCAGTGTCGGCACCCTTACTACCAGTGTCGGCACCATTGCAGCTAGTGTGGACACGATTACAACTAGTGTCATCACCCTTACTACCAGTGTCGGCACCCTTACTACCAGTGTCGGCACCATTGCAGCTAGTGTGGACACGAGTACAACTAGTGTCATCACCCTTACTACCAGTGTCGGCACCCTTACTACCAGTGTCGGCACCATTGCAGCTAGTGTGGACACGATTACAACTAGTGTCATCACCCTTACTACCAGTGTCGGCACCCTTACTACCAGTGTCGGCACCATTGCAGCTAGTGTGGACACGATTACAACTAGTGTCTGCGAACTTACACCCAGTGTCGGCACCCTTAGTAGCAGTGCCTGAAACCTTACAACCAATTTAGGCACCCTTACAACCAGCGTCGGCATCCTTACTACCTGTGTCTGCACCCTTAGTAGTGAGTATTGTAAGAAACAGTTAGTAGAGCAGAGGAGCAGCTCCTCATGACGTCATAGTTGACCTTTGGCATCAGGGTCACTTCCGGTTATGGAGAAACTTCCGGTTATGGGCCACGTACGGTTCCTACTACTTCTGGTTCCGGTGGGTGGGTGTCAAGAGGGCGTACTTCTGGTTCCGGTGGTTGAAGCCAAGATGGCGCCCTGGACACGTAGGCTGGGGCCAAGATGGCGCCCGGGTCACGTGGTTTTGGTGAATAAAGTATGTTGTTATGTTAATTAGTGTACTTAATTAAGTAACTGAATCCAATTGTTATACAACATGTTAATTCAGAGGTATGGCGCGGTAAATTCAAATTTGTGGTGCTTAAGGGGCAATAAGCGTGTATTAGTATTTAATGATTTAAGTTATTTCCTCTTTTTTATTTTATTTTTTATTTAATTATTTTTTTCAATTTATTTAAAATTGAATTTATTTTTTAATTTAATTATTGAGTGGTCCTCAAAATATTTTTATTTATTTTGAAAAGTATTTTAATTGTTGAATGGTAGTATTTAGGGGTTCTAATTACGGCTTTTATGCGTTTCATGTTGTTAGGCGATGTATTTTATTTGGGGTACTCCACTGGACAGGTGTTGTTGGTGTCAAATTTAATTATAAGTACATCGTGGGGGCAGACGTATGGTTTAGTACAGGGATCAGCCGGATATTTTTTTTACTATTTGCTGGATCCGGATAGTTTGGCCCTAATATTTGCCGGATCTGCATTCTGGATCCGGATATCTCCACATTTAAATATTATTGACATCTCCTTTACATATAATCAAAAACCTAACCACAACTGTGAACACAAATTGTGAACACTGCAAACAACAAATGTAATTTGATGTTTAATGATTTAACTAATGGTGTTATTCTTGTCAGATTAGAATATACTCTAGTAATGAATCTGGCAGCTCTTTTTTGAATTTGTTCTAATGTATCAATGTTTTCTTTAGTGGATGTTACAACATGCACATTATGTTACAATTCAACACACTGCTATATAATATAATAATATATTTTTACAATACAAACACATTGCTTTACAATACAAATCCATTGCATTACAATACAAACAAATTACTTTATAACTTTACAGTACAAACAGACTGCTTTAATGTAGGAATACAATGCAATATTTATTTCAATA
>CALYLW010002895.1:0-24506 GCA_944989445.1 Ampullaceana balthica | reverse complement strand
CACCCCCCCCCCCCACCCGCCGCGCCCCACCGCTGACGAATGCATCCGCCTGGGACGCCTGGCTACCCCCGCGACAAACATCGCCCCGCCACCCTGGCCCCCCGTGACCCCCGTAGAAGCACACCTCCACCCATCCCGCCCCCACCCCGACCTGCTGGACGATCCTACACCCGAACCCCTGCCTTGGTCCCCCCCCCCGAAGGCTTGAGTAACCACCATCGTCGCTCAACGTGGTGATCTGCCGCCGCGACTGAACCGCTATGCCTGTGCCTAGCACTGGCTGCACACCCCCACCTCCCCTGCCACACCCGACACGCCACGACTCCTGCTCGCCACGCGGGCGCCTCCCCCCCCCTCGGCTGGGCCACCACTCCCCTCATCCCCCCTAAGATAACCCGCCCTGCCACCGCGGCTATGGCCCATGTAACCCCCCATGCCCCCCCCCTCCCCACCCCCGGGCGCCTCACCGCCCCAAGCCCCCCCCCCCGCTCCTCGGACACCACCTCGCGCCCCACCCCCCAACCCCCCTCGCGCACCGCGGATCCCCCCACCCCCCGTCATCGCCCTCGCTCCGGCGTCTGCGGGCCCCCCCACCTACGTTGCTCCATCCCCCCGCCCCCCCCGTGGCTCCACTCTCCCACCCAGCCCACCCGCACGCCCCCCCCAGACTCCCTCCCAGCAGAACTCCATGCAGCCCCATCCGAGCACCGGGCTCACCCCCATGGGCGCCCACACTCCCGCCGGTGCCTGACGATCACCCCTGTCGCTCCCGCTGCGCGTCCACCCCCCCCTTCCGCCGACGCCCCCCCCATCGACCCCCCCCCCGTCCGTTCCCCCCCACCCGGCGGTTCACCGACCCCCCGCCCCATCCGCGGGCCCTCACCCCCAAACCTGGCACACCCGACTCCCCCCCTTCCAGCCACCCCCCATCCTCGCTTCCCCCCCCCCTACCACTCTCCACCATTCACGTACCCCCCACCATTGTTTTTACATCCTGGGCCTCCTCGACACACGCACAGGATCGCACACCCCCGCACCTTCACTGCAAGACTCACCCTTCTCTGTACCACTTCGCCCAACAAACACCCCACAACCCCACCCCCCTCCCGCCAGCCCTCCCCCCCGGTCCCCGGGTTCCCCCGCCACCCTCTACAACCAACACCCCCCCTCCGTCTTCAAACCGCCCGCCCCCCTCCCCCCGCCCCACCACCACCCCCCCCCCCCATATCCAAGCGGCCTTGCCCTATGTCTTATCATTGCACACACCCCTCCGCCCCACAACCCCCTCCCACCGCGCTATTGCTTGTCTGCACTGGGTGCTGCAAATAGGCTGGGTGGGTCATGCACTAAGGGTGGTCATTTTTTAGGAATGTGTCTTGGGGGGGAGGAATGGGATAGATATAAGGCGGTGTGGGGCGAAACTCTGCATGATGAATCGGGGGTAGGAAGGGGAGGGAGCTCTCGGGAAGGAGTTTTTTTGGTTTTTGGATTATGTTTGGGGGCGTTGAAAGTTTCCTCTTTTTCCGGTGGGGGAAGGTAGGGGGGTAATTTATAGAATTGGTTGGTGGGTGGTACTGTGTTGTGGCGGGTTAGGTGGGTGTTGTTACGGGAGGAAGAGAATTGGTGGATAAATTAAGAATCTTGTGGGTGGTATGTGTCGGACGTTAGTGCCTGGTTGGTTAGGTTGGGCAGGTAAAGTAAGTTGGGGTATGAGGGGTGGGACTTTGCGAGGGAGGAGGGTATGTATGAGGGGGTGGGAGCGGAGTGATGGGAGTGCGACTGGTAGTGGGTATAAGTGGGTTAAGCTATAGTTAAGTATTCCGGGGAGTGGTATGGAGCTAATATCCTTTGTTTAAGATAAGTATTCCTCATCGGAGGTGGGTTGGTAAATATTTGTTTAGTAATGTATTGGGCGATGGTAACTGGTAATCACATAGAACAACACCAACACTCTATTCATTGTTCTAATGTATGTATTGGGGTATGGGAAACTTTGTTATTATCTGCTCTTGGGGGGTGTATGGTTGCGAAAACTTGTTAAGTACCTGTATGGGGGGTATGGTATTGTTTAGCTCATGTATGGGGGTTAATAGAGGTTTTTTTGTTCGTATGTCAATCCTTAGGTAATTGCGAATAAGGGATTTATGAACAGGGTGCAGATTTGTATGGGCTGTTGGTATGGCTGGGGCGTTTAGTAGTAGATTTCGGATCTGTTCGAGGGAAATAAATCTTAGCGATTGGGTTGGTGAGGGTATGGTAGATTTTGTGGGAGTGAAGTATAATGTAATAGCCGGCTAAGTGCTCAAGGCGACACATGTGGGTAGGAGGGAGGGGGACAACCAAGGGAGGAGGCGGAATGTTTTGAAGTCCCCAAAAAAAAAAACCAAGACAGCCGGAAGAGCATGTTCATGAGTGCATTGGATTAGGTGTGTTTGGGGGCCGTTACATATAGCAGGGGTGAACCAAAGGTTATAAGAGCTCATTTAGTAAAAAGGGATAAAAAAAGGGTCGCAAATCGAGCGGTGTGTTGCGCTGGGGGGGGGAGCGAGGGGGGAAAGCGGTGTTTACTGGGCAAGCGAGTATACTTCTACGTAAAATAAGAGTATGGAGGATTGGGGGGTGGGTGGGTTTTTAATTTTCCTGTGGGAATATTATCTTTGGGGTGGGTTCCAGTAGGGAATATACATGAACTTGTTGTTTGTTTTGGTTGTCATTTTAGTGGTGTTGTTTGGGACAACTTTGGGACATGACTAGGTGGCGGGCTTTGAAAATAGTTTTTTTAGGGGCTATGCGGAGCAGAGTAACACGACTGGCGTGTGATTGTGGAAGGGGTTGAGGGGTCAGATGGGGTGATTCATTAAATTTTTGGGGTCTAATGGTGAAGTACATCATTACTAAGCTTATCTATTGTTGCTGTGGATACTAGGGAGTACCTGCTGATCGTCTGTTTTGTATTGTTTATGGTAAGGAGGTAACCGAGATGTTGGAGGTCTCCAATACCCATCAAATTAAATTAATATGCGGTAAATAATAGTGCGAAGGGGACGGGTCAGTTGGTGCTGTTTCTCCGAGAGGAGAAACACGGAGGCCAAGGTGTTAGCCTCCTGGTGTGTTGGGGAAACATGCGGAAGAATTTTGAGTTACTTACATGGATCAAACCTGGGCCTAAGTGGGGGAATTTTTCGAGTCTTCATTAACTGTCAATGGGTAATTGGAGAATCGTTTTGAGTTTAAATAATGAAAAGGGTAGTGAGGCACATTTTAACGCAGTAATTCCTGTACTTGGGTAGTGGGAATTATGCGTTACTCCATGGTAACTGGTGTCGTGGGCCAATTATCTACAAAACCTGGTCCCAGTGGCATTTATGTTGCACCACATTATATAATACTAACTGACTTTGGTATAGTTCCACTTTATCTAATACTATCACCAGACACATTTGTATTTTTCACTAATTATTCTGTACTTATAGTACCATGGGGTGCATCATTTTCGCTTGGCACAGAGGGCAATGTGTGGACCAAAAGCGATCGGCATGGAACAAGCGCGATGTAAGGGGTTTGCAGAATTTTTTTCTTTTTTTTTGGTGTAGTGGGGGTAAGTGTCGGGCGGTACTATTTTACTGGCGGGGTGATTGTGGGACCACAACCATTTAGGCATGGATCGCCAGGAGCGGGTACTTGGGTTGGGGCGTCAAGAGATGGTATATGGTTTTTGGGGCGTCTGTAACATCTAGGCGGCAAAGTAACCCACCCAGGTTTAAAAGGCCGGTTAATGGAGCTACATAGGGGAACTCTAAAGGATGAATAAGGGTGATATTGATTGTCTCAAAATAGTAAGTTGGAAGTAGGTGGAGGAATCATTTTTATTGAAGTTTATCTACTACGACGCGATTGGTATTGAGATTGTGAGTTATGCTCTGATGGGGTACCCATGGATTTATGTTGATTCCATATGTGAAGTAAGGGCGGTTAGTGGTAGGGGAGGGTTGCATTTTGTTTAAAAAAAAGGTGGGATCCACCGACATTGGACTTGAGGGACACAAGAGAACATAGGGAGTGGGTCTCGGGATGACTATGATAGTTTTTACCTGGGGTTTAAGTGGTATATCTGGTGGGGTGTAGTGATGATTGGTGGGAGCTAGGCGGGCCGGGGGGTAACGGTTAATTTAAGTGTTGCTGGGCAAATAATATACGGATAATCGAAAGAGCTTGTGTTAACTATTGATGGGGAGATTATGAATGGGGGGGGGGAGGGACGTGGTAATCCAAAGTGTATTTGGGGGTAATGCCTTATTCATCGAAATATCTGGAGGGTTTGAGGATATGATCTTTATGCTGGTTAATTATGTGGTGATATGTCGAAAATGGTTAAAGGTGATTGGGATGTGTATATTATAATTGTCGTTATGTTTTGAATGGTGATGTTTAAAAGCGTTGGGTTTGTGAGTGTGGTATTTTCGTGAAAAATTTTTGTTTGTGGGTTTTTGGGGGGTATTTTGGGTAGGGTATGGGGGATATTTTTAGGTGGGCGGAAGGATTATTGGATGTGTGGGTTTTCTGGATAACATAGGAGTGGTGAGTCTTGGGGAGGAACATGTATTGAGTCGTATTACTGTGGTTTGTGTGGGGGAAGGGGGCGGGCCACGTGTTTGGGAGGGATGTAAGTAGGGAGTTGGTCGATTGAGGGCTCCTGGTTCCAAACCTTACTTGAATTTGTGTTAGGGTGGGTAGGACATGTGTTCTGCGGATTGGGCATTCTCGCCGGGGGAGGGAATAGGGGACTGGGCGAAGCAATGGAGACGTCGCGGGTTTGTGAGTTAGGTCTTGTGTGTTGATTTAGGGGAGGGTCATGTAGGGGGCGAGTAGGATCTTTTATGTGGGTGAGGGAGAACAAGAGTAAGTTTTTTCTTTTTTGTTTGCTGGTTGATTTTGTAGAAGGGATTGGACCGGTTTCTTCAGATCGGGGGCCTAACTTCTTTTTGGATGTTTGGATTGGGAAGAATAGATGAAGTGGATTGTGGGGGAGGGGTGGGGATGCTAACCGTGGGACATCGGTTGGGTAATGGTGGAGAGGGGTATGAGGAAACAGTCGTGATTTGGTGGGGGTGCCCATTCGATCACGGGGTCAGGGGGGTTTTGTTCTGTGTCTTGTCTTGTATCTGTGGGGGGCCCCCCAACCGGGATCCCAAAAGAAGGATCTGGTGGGGTCGGTTCCCATTCACCGTGGCGTGAGTCGAAGGGAGGTTTGTCAGAGGAAATTCTAAGAAGGTAGGGAGTTTGTAGTGTATTGACGGGGGAGGGCGGGGTTTGGTTTCACTGGATTGAAGCCGTGAGGAAAGGGGGTTTGAGAATCAGTGATTGGTAAAGAAACGCCTAAATCAATAGGGAGAAATTGGTGTGTCTATGAGGGGGAGGTTTATTGGGAGTCGGAAGGGATAAAGGGTAATTTAGGTATACGGGAATTTGGGATAGTCTTAGATGAAATCGAGTAGGGGAGAGGCGTTTTTAATTACCAGGGTTGATATTTATGGTATTGCATGTGTATTAGGGGGAGTGGGTCAGACGTGTTGAATGGTGTTGGAATCAGAACTGGGGGTTTGTGGGGTGTTGGTATATATACTTTCCCTGCTGGTAGGGGCTGGGCTGTTTTATCGGTGAGTTTGATGGGCTGGTAGACTTGATGAGCGGTATCGTGCATTAACGTAACTGGTGAGCGTGGGTTGGAGGTAGGTGGGGGTGATGGGGTATGTATTTCTGGTATGGGTTTTGTAGCAACAAACTCCCGGCAAGGTTCTGGAAGAGAGACGGGGGATAGATAGCCAAGTAAGGGGTAGGGAGGGAAAAACAAAAAAAAGTGTAGGGGGACGGGGGGGGGGGGGCAGCAGGGAGCGCGTAGGTGGCAGGGATCGGGGGCAGAGGGCCGGGATCGGGTTGATGAGGCTCGGGCTGGAAACCACGTGGCCGGGGAGGGCGGTGGATTGAGACCGGAACAAGGGAGCTGCGGCGGACCGGGCGCGGAGCAGTGGACGTGCAGCGGAGGGGGGGTGAACCAGTGGGGGGCGAGCATGCACACAGGGGAGAAGGAGGGAAGACGAAAATGCGGGGTCGGAGATGAGCGGACAAGGGGGAGGGGGCGGGGCGTGTGTGTGGGGTTGAGAGGGCCGTAGGAGTTGGGGGAGGTGTGCTGGGTTAACGAGTCCTCTAGTTGGTTGCCCATTAAAGGTAAGTGATTGCAAACAAGAGGTATGGAGAAAGAGAGGATTTAGTTGGAAAGAATGTGTATGGACGGGTTAAGCTGCGGGGGTCTAGAAATTTGAGTCAGCCTAGATTTCGACGGGGTACCGGAGGTATTGAATGGTAGTGTGGTACGTGTTGTCTAGAGGGATTGTGGGGAATAGGGCGTGGAGTAGTGATTTTTAGAGAGGGGTATGGGGGGGATGTAACGTACTTGCGCGGGAGGAATGTGTTTTGGGGCAGATTAGGTGTGTATTTGGTTTATTTTGATTAGTCCGGGGGCATTTTTGAAAACGGGTTGTTGGGGTTTACATGGGCTGGGTATAGTGAAGGGGTTAAAAAATTTTCGAGTAACCCCCCCCATTGAGGAAGGGCTCCCCCAGCGAGGGAGAGGGAGGAGAAACTGCTGTGATTCTATATATTTAATTGTTCCCCAGGATTTGGGAGCGTATCTAAAGTGTCTCCGCGGGGATATTGGTGGTTTTGCTTGGGTAGCACATTCATCTGTTCGGGAGGATTTCACTAATGGTTTACATTGGGCAAGCGTGCTTAAAGATTGGGGTGTGTGGTAATACAGGCTCTTTAGAAATGTGGGTTTGGGCATGGAATTATGTTGGATGTCTTAGACTTCCTCGGTACCATTGTGGCCAGGTGTGATGGGGTTGGGGTGTTGGAGGGCGGAGGTGCTCATCTCGGGTGGGAAGTTGAGGTTTTATGGGTAGGGGTTGGGATATGGTGGGTGGGGGCATGTTGAGTGAACCAGACGGGTGTAGGGTTAGGGATCATTGTACGTTTTGTATCATGAAGGGGGATATGCATGGTGTATGTTTACTATCAGGGGGTTGACGTTTCGTGTAGGAGTCTCCGTGGTGTTGGTGCTTAACAAAAAGTTTTATAATAGGACATTAGAGAATGGTTTGTTGGTCCTTCGAGCTATTGAGGGGTACAGGTTAGGCTTTAGTTTATGGTGAAGAGAGCACGCGAATTAAAGGTAGATAGGTGTAATGAGGGTGATAATTGATGTTTTATTAGGTAATTGTATAGCTGAGAGATCTGGTGGGGGTCGTTGGGCTTTGTGCTGATATTGGGAGGTTAGTCAATTTAGGAGCTAATTGAGAAGGGTGATCATTGAGCGTGCAGTGGCAGTGACTATAAATTGGAGTCATTGGTGTTGTGCCAACGAGGTTTAATTTGGGAGATTTTTTAGCTGGGCTTAGGGGGGGCGGTAGTGGGACAGTAGCTGTGCAGTGATTTGTATGGGAGCCGAATGAGAGATGAGACTGAAGCTTAACGTGTGATGAAGGGGGGATGAAGGGGGGCATGCCACGAGAGTTAGCTGAGGGGTCAAGTTAACATCTTTCTAATTTGGCAGGGGTGATAACGCAGACACAGAGGGAGTCGGAGCTGTCGGAGGGGGCTCATTAGTGGAGACAAGCGGTATAGGGAGAAAGTTATGGATCGGGATGTTCGTATGGGGCCGTGCTCTCAGGCCAGATTTGGTGCAAGTGTTGTGGACGGGTATCTGGAGGGGGCGGTTGGGGACGCCATCATTGGTTTGGACGGTACGACGGAATGGATATCTGTTGGACGTCGGTGTGTCGAGGGTAGTGCAGGGAAGGGTACAACGCGGGGGGGTGTCGGGGAGCGTTTGTGGATTGGGGGGTAGACGAGAGGGGGTCGCTAGGAGAGGGTTATCGTGGATTGGAGGAGTGGGATCAACAGGCAGACAGTGGAGAAATTTAAGGAGAGAGGAAAGACTACTAAAAATCAACCAAGGGGTTAGCGGCTTAATGTTTCGGGATTTAATAGCACTGAGGCGGGGCTAGAGGGCCCACACTTTAAGTATATAATGCCGAGTGCCCTGCGCGGGTTTCTACAACCACTAGTGCTGGGTGTTAGGTCTTTGATGGATGAAAGGGGGCGGGGTCCGTCAAGTGTTAGCGGTGCAATGGGGGACCTCGATTGTACCGATGTGGGAAAAGTAACGCGGAGAACGCATTTAGGCGACCAGAACGCGGAACGGCATGGGGGGTGTTAACCGGGGAGATGGGAGTCCGATGTGGGGGGTATCGTGAGCTTGGGGAGGACGGGGGGGGTGTGAGGCGGGTCTTGTTCAGACGAATTGGGGCAAGGTGAGACTCAGGGGGTGTGCGGGAGAGATTCCTAGTGGATTGGGCGAATGGAGAGGGGGTGTGCCCTGGGGGTTTGTGGCGTAGGGGCGGGGGGGGTGGACCGTCGGGGGGTTTTGCTGGGATCAATTCGGGCGGGGTGGTTGTGTGGTGGTTTGAGCTATTGTGGGCACGCCGTGGGGTGGGGGGATTGAGCGATTGGTAGGCGTGAGGCGATGCCTGGGGGGTATTTAGACAGCTGGCGGAGCGGGGGAGAGAGCCCGTGTAAGGGGGGTTTTGTACTGTGGTAGCGGGAGTTTGACGTTCGGGTGGGTGTATTTAGAGACGGGGCCGGTTTTGGCGTGGGGGGAGCCAAGAGTGGTTGAAAGCGCGTATGTGGTGATGGGAGGGCCTGGGTTATGGGTTGTGATCGGGCGTGGGTGAGGGTGTGATGATTTTGGGGGGGTAGTCTAGAGTATTGTGTCGTTAATCCCAGGCAGCAGTAACTTGCTTACGTGTGTTTTGAGGGTGGTTTACTGAGGCTAGGTAAGGTGCTGGATGCGTATGAGGTGATGAGAACGGGGGGGAGGGACCTTGAAGGCCGGGTTCGTCCTTGGGGAAGGTAGGTATGTCAGGGGGAGGGGGCTATGATAACAATTTGGCGATGCTTAGCCGAGGTAGACCCGGGAGGACATAAGGCTACTACGGATTCTTACTTTTGTATCTCTTTATATCTAAGTTCACGGGCAGTAGAGAGGTAGAGGAGGAAAGGTCCGTTAGGGGGGTGGTACTATAGGGCATAGTGTAGTGGAGACAGGAATGTTCGTTTTAGAATTAGGTGAAACCACTACAATACCCCTACAAATCGGAGGGAGGACAGGCTGGAGGTTCTAAATAAGTAACATAATAGAGGTCAATTACTCAAAAGACTGATTTAGTGGAAGTAAGTGATACGGGAACACGGATTGAGGGAACGGAGGAGCGTTCAGTAGTGTGTGCGAAGAGAGGTGTTGTGTGCATAGTGGGATTAATGCGAGGGTAAGTGTGAGGAGATGGTGTGAGGTTAGTAGGTGCGATTTATATGGTAGAGTGAGTATGGGAGGGGTTATTAATGAGTGGGAAAGTGGAGAGCGGTGACGACGGGGATCGGGGAAAGAGGCCCAAAATATAAGGGAAAGGAGTCGGGTGGGAAAGAAGCGTAATATTGGAAAGCGTGGGAAAAGGGTAAAGGGTCACGTAAATGTGAGAGGTGATGGGACGGTTAAAGGCGGATACTACAGCGAGGCGGGAGTGGGAGTGAAAGGGTTAAGGAGGAGAGGTGCGGGGAGGGGGCAGAAGGTTATACACGGGGCAAGATAGGCTGGGCACGGTCCCGAGGTCATAGGGGACATAGGGGTGTGAGGTCTACAACAGGCCGCAGCATAAGTACCTGAAGAAATGTAGGATAGAAGGGAACAAATTAAGAGGGAATCATGTATGATACTGAGGATTATTAGGTCCTGTCAGGGCATTGAATTTGAGCGTGTGCAGATATAGATTCCTTTGCGGAAGTATGACGAACGGTGTTTGATTATAAAGGGGGCTCGTCCGGTGCAAGGAGAGGTTATTATGGTAAGTTGTGCAGATATGATATATGACGAATAGTGAAGTCATGTTTGAGCCGATTTATCGATAATGAGGGTTGAAGTTGGGGTTTTAGGGGGGGGGGTACTAATTAGAAAAAAGTAGATAATACATGCATTGAGGGGGGAGAGTTCTCATTCTGGGTGGGACCTCGGCCGCTAGGTTCATTGGGGTCAGGCTAAAAAACGAAAACTGCAATATTAAAAATGGAGTGATTTTTTATTGCCAAAAATTATCAACTAGTGTGGTCTTGCGGACCCAGCAATAAAATTCTATGCTATGGCAGTTTTTCCGTATTCAGTCGCTTAAAATTCACTCAGTGGATTTCACTGGCTTATTAATCGCCAATACTGGCACTGGCCTTTGTTTCAAAATGGCCCGCCCTAACTACCAGTTTACAATGGTTCAAAAATAGGTCCCATGTTTACAATGGTTTCAAAAATAGGTCCCAGGTTTACAATGGTTCAAAAATAGGTCCCAGGTTTACAATGGTTCAAAAATAGGTCCCAGGTTTACAATGGTTCAAAAATAGGTCCCAGGTTTACAATGGTTCAAAAATAAAATAGGTCCCATGTTTACAATGGTTCAAAAATAGGTCCCAGGTTTACAATGGTTCAAAAATAGGTCCCATGTTTACAATGGTTCAAAAATAGGTCCCAGGTTTACAATGGTTCAAAAATAGGTCCCAGGTTTACAATGGTTCAAAAATAGGTCCCAGGTTTACAATGGTTCAAAAATAGGTCCCAGGTTTACAATGGTTCAAAAATGGGTCCCATGTTTACAATGGTTCAAAAATGGTTCCCATGTTTACAATGGTTCAAAAATAGGTCCCAGGTTTACAATGGTTCAAAAATAGGTCCCATGTTTACAATGGTTCAAAAATAGGTCCCAGGTTTACAATGGTTCAAAAATGGGTCCCATGTTTACAATGGTTCAAAAATAGGTCCCAGGTTTACAATGGTTCAAAAATGGGTCCCATGTTTACAATGGTTCAAAAATGGGTCCCATGTTTACAATGGTTCAAAAATGGGTCCCATGTTTACAATTGTTCAAAAATGGTTCCCATGTTTACAATGGTTCAAAAATAGGTCCCAGGTTTACAATGGTTCAAAAATGGGTCCCATGTTTACAATGGTTCAAAAATAGGTCCCATGTTTACAATGGTTCAAAAATAGGTCCCATGTTTACAATGGTTCAAAAATAGGTCCCAGGTTTACAATGGTTCAAAAATAGGTCCCAGGTTTACAATGGTTCAAAAATAGGTCCCAGGTTTACAATGGTTCAAAAACAGGTCCCAGGTTTAAAATGGTTCAAAAATAGGTCCCAGGTTTACAATGGTTCAAAAATAGGTCCCAGGTTTACAATGGTTCAAAAATAGGTCCCAGGTTTACAATGGTTCAAAAATAGGTCCCATGTTTACAATGGTTTAAAAAATGGGTCCCAGGTTTACAATGGTTCAAAAATAGGTCCCAGGTTTACAATGGTTCAAAAATAGGTCCCAGGTTTACAATGGTTCAAAAATAGGTCCCAGGTTTACAATGGTTCAAAAATAAAATAGGTCCCATGTTTACAATGGTTCAAAAATAGGTCCCAGGTTTACAATTGTTCAAAAATAGGTCCCAGGTTTACAATGGTTCAAAAATAGGTCCCAGGTTTACAATGGTTCAAAAATAGGTCCCAGGTTTACAATGGTTCAAAAATAGGTCCCAGGTTTACAATGGTTCAAAAATAGGTCCCAGGTTTACAATGGTTCAAAAATAGGTCCCAGGTTTACAATGGTTCAAAAATAGGTCCCAGGTTTACAATGGTTCAAAAATAGGTCCCAGGTTTACAATGGTTCAAAAATGGGTCCCATGTTTACAATGGTTCAAAAATGGTTCCCATGTTTACAATGGTTCAAAAATAGGTCCCAGGTTTACAATGGTTCAAAAATAGGTCCCATGTTTACAATGGTTTAAAAATAGGTCCCAGGTTTACAATGGTTCAAAAATGGGTCCCATGTTTACAATGCTTCAAAAATGGTTCCCATGTTTACAATGGTTCAAAAATAGGTCCCAGGTTTACAATGGTTCAAAAATGGGTCCCATGTTTACAATGGTTCAAAAATGGGTCCCATGTTTACAATGGTTCAAAAATGGGTCCCATGTTTACAATTGTTCAAAAATGGGTCCCATGTTTACAATGGTTCAAAAATCAAAAATATCATCAATCTTCAACCGCAGGAAAACGTTTTGAGTTGAGTGGAAATCATTGTTATTACAACTGAGACTTGGCTTGGAAATGTTTCTCTCAGATAAATAAACGCGCGGATCATGATGTATAATCATAGCTTAATGAATTCTCCTGATACTCTGTTTTTAGAGGCGCTTTTCTCTTATTGACATCATGGTCGTTGTGGCATCCAGCTCTTGGTGGCACACTGCTCTTGGTGGCACCCTACTCTTAGTGACCGCCTGCTTTTAGTGGCACACTGCTCTTGGTGGCACCCTACTCTTAGTGGCAGCCTGCTCTTAGTGGCACCCTGCTCTTAGTGACATCATGCTCTTAGTGGCATCATGCTCTTAGTGGCATCATGCTCTTAGTGGCAGCCTGCTCTTAGTGACCGCCTGCTTTTAATGGCACACTGCTCTTGGTAGCACCCTACTCTTAGTGGCACCCTGCTCTTAGTGACCCTAACCTTAGTGGCTCCCTGCTCTTAGTGGCACCCTGCTCTTAGTGGCAGCCTGCTCTTAGTGGCAGCCTGCTCTTAGTTGCACCCTGCTCTTAGTGGCACCCTGCTCTTAGTGGCACCCTGCTCTTAGTGGCTCCCTGCTCTTAGTGACACCCTGCTCTTAGTGGCTCCCTGCTCTTAGTGGCTTCCTGCTCTTATTGGCTCCCTGCTCTTAGTGGCACCCTACTCTTAGTGGCATCATGCTCTTAGTGGCATCATGCTCTTAGTGGCAGCCTGCTCTTAGTGACCGCCTGCTTTTAATGGCACACTGCTCTTGGTAGCACCCTACTCTTAGTGGCAGTCTGCTCTTAGTGGCACCCTGCTCTTAGTGGCATCATGCTCTTAGTGGCAGCTTGCTCTTAGTGGTAGCCTACTCTTAGTGGCACCCTGCTCTTAGTGACACCCTAACCTTAGTGGCTCCCTGCTCTTAGTGGCAGACTGCTCTTGGTAGCACCCTACTCTTAGTGGCAGCCTGCTCTTAGTGGCAGCCTGCTCTTAGTGGCACCCTGCTCTTAGTGACACACTGCTCTTAGTAACACCCTGCTCTTGGTGGCACCGTGCTTTTTGCGGCACCCTGCTCTTAGTGGCTCCCTGCTCTTAGTGGCACCATGCTCTTAGTGGCTCACTGCTCTTAGTGGCACCCTGCTCTTAGTGGCACCCTGCTCTTAGTATCACCCTGCTCTATGTTTCACCTTTCTCTTATTTGCACACCATTCTAAATGAAACTCTGTCCCTTATAGTCTGTGTGTCCATTCGAGAATGTTATTAATTCTTATTTCTTTGACTTGGTACACACAAGTATTTTCATACAGCAGACGCCGTGCATTTTGACGTCTTTATGGTATGAAATCAGTGTTAACTGCTCAACCAAATCTTAAGATTTGTTCGGTGAATCACTTACATAGTTGGATAGTAAAATTATACATATGAAACGAGACGGGTAAGCTAATATAAGGCATTTAAAAATTCACTTATTCTACTGAGAAGCTGGAGAATGTTCTTTCTCCCGCCTAAAAATAGGGTCAGGAAGTCAAGTTAATTTGTATGTCAAGTCAAGTCTAGGCATGTTACCTCCCCTCATTGCCAAAAACTTTAAAAAGCGAAGAGCGTAAAATCAACACATATTTGTCTTGCCTGGGCAGCCTTCACTTTCTAAAATTTGGGCTGGAAGTCTCACAGAAATCTGGCTACTGGTCACGTGGGCCTAGTTTGTCCTGGACACACAGACAAAGTTTGACGACTTGATGGACTTGTGTCAGATATTTGAGGGGGACTTGGCCGTGAAATGTTGTCACTCGGTCATGTGGACTCTTGTCGGAAGAGAAATTTATAGACATAAGTTTGGTACGTTTGTACCATGTCATAATGGTTCGGTAGATAAATTTATAGACATAAGTTTGGTACGTGTATCCTCTAATAAAGGTACGGGAGATAACTTTATATGCATGACTTTAGGTAAGTTTATATCATCTAATAAATATACACATTCAATAATATGTGCTAGAAGTTTGAGTTCGAAATAGGTAGACTTGAAAAATGCGTGTGAGACGGTGAGCATGGTCATTTCTTTTAAATAAAAAATTACTATGTTTGATTGACAATTCTTTAAACTCTATTTTATCTCAAATTAAGAAAAGCTTAAAACTGAAATAGGTAAGCCATTCTAACAGCACAATCATGATGTCCAGTAGGTAAGCCATTCTAACGACACAATCGTGATGTCCAGTAGGTAAGCCATTCTAACGGCACAATCGTGATGTCCAGTAGGTAAGCTATTCTAACGACACAATCGTAATGTCCAGTAGGTAAGCTATTCTAACGACACAATCGTAATGTCAAGTAGGTAAGCCATTCTAACGGCTTTATCGTGATGTCCAGTAGGTAAGCCATTCTAACGGCACATTCGTGATGTCCAGTAGGTAAGCCATTCTAACGGCACGATCGTGATGTCCAGTAGGTAAGCCATTCTAACGACACAATCGTAATGTCCAGTAGGTAAGCCATTCTAACGACACAATCGTGATGTCCAGCAGGTAAGCCATTCTAACGACACAATCGTGATGTCCAGCAGGTAAGCCATTCTAACGACACAATCGTGATGTCCAGTAGGTAAGCCATTCTAACGACACAATCGTTATGTCCAGTAGGTAAGCCATTCTAACGGCACAATCGTGATGTCCAGTAGGTGAGACATTATATTTACACAATCGTGTGATGTCCAGTAGGTAAGCCATTCTAACGGCACAATCGTGATGTCCAGTAGGTGAGACATTATATTTGCACAATCGTGTGATGTCCAGTAGGTAAGCCATTCTAACGGCACAATCGTAATGTCCAGTAACGTTTCGCCTTCCAAACTGATCTCTTCACGCCATTAATTTCACCTAGTAAGTTGAAAGTCGTCAATGTGACTGAAACAGTTCAGTTATCCTCTTAGTACTTGGGAATCTGGCACACGAACAATCTCCCGATGGACGTAACAAGTCTGTAATATAATCAATTGCCTGTTACCTAAATACACAGCAACTGAACATTAAGAAAATATACCAACCCAAACTTTGATTTTTTCTTCTTCTTCTTCTTCGTTCTCAAAATCTTTTGATAGAGGATTTAGACAGCAAGTCCTATATTTGTGATGAACTGCGCTGTGGCTGTCAGTTGTTCCAGTCCACCATAGAGTTTGTCATCGAGGGTAGCTTCCTGGGGCCATATGACTGTCCGGGTATGGTGGTACAGAGGGCAGTTTTGGAGAACATGTTCCGCATTTTCCGCAGCTATCCCGCAGGGGCACATTTCGCTTTCTCCAATTCGAAGTTTGCGGAACATGTGTTGCCTAAGTTTGTTGTGGCCCGTCCTTAGCCTGAAAATGATGTTTTGTGATTTGCGGGGGAGTTTGAAGTATGCATCACTTTTTGGGTGGTTTTCTTTGAGCTCGGACCATCTTTCAGATTCACTTCTTTTGAGCATTGCCTTGATTTCTTCGTGGTGTAGAGATGGCTCTGCCTGGTTTTGACTGCCTCCAGTTTTTGCCAAGGAGTCAGCAGTGTCATTTCCTTCAAGATTCACATGTCCAGGGATCCATTGGAGAATAAGTTCTTTTGTTATTTTGCTCAGTTTCAATAGTTCTGTACTGAGTGTCTGATTGATCAAAGTGTTTGGGTTTTTGAGAGACTGAAGCACTGTCTTAGCATCAGTGAGGATGACAATCTGACTGTTTTTAGAGTGGGGGTCACTTGCTGGAATTTTTGCGGCAAGCTCTAGTGCTTTCCTTTCAGCTCTAGTGCTATCTGAGAGACTTCCTATGGCTGTTGCTTTTTCAAGGTGTTCTCCGTTAGGCCACTCTATAAGAATGCCGGCTCCTCCATTTTTTGTGGCTTTTTCTGAGGAGCCATCGGTGTAGACTCTTATCCAGGAATTTTCAGGGTATTGTTCTTTGATGATGTTATTTACTGTTACTCTTAGTATGTCTGTTGTGTAGTCAGATTTTTTTCCTATGTTGATTAAGTTCTCTCTGATTATTAGAGGTGGACTTAGGTCCCAGGGTGGGAAGTGGCTGTGGGGATGTGTCGCTTCAATCACAATATTATCAATTTTATGTTTGGATTTTAGATGTTTGGCTTCTTGTATAAAGTTTGTTCTTTGGAGTCTTTTAGTTGAGTAGGATTTTTGCAGCTTGGGTTTTAGAGGGTGATGTACTGATGCTTCTAATTTGGTGAACTGCGTTAAGGTTTTGGTTTCTCGTCTAACTTCCATAGAGCTTAGGGTAGCTAGGTCCTCCATTGCTCTGATTGGGGTAGTTTTCATTGCTCCTGTAATTATTCGAAGCCCTAGGTTTTGAACTTTGTCTATTTTTTGGAGGTTGGATTTGGCTGCTGTGCTCCACACTGTGGATCCATATTCTAGGGTAGGTCTTATATAGCTGGTGTATGTTTTCTTCAGGTTGGAGTGGTTTGCGCCCCAGTCTGAACCAGCTAGTTTTTTCATCAGCGCCAGTCTTTGGATTCCTTTTTTTGTGCGTTATCTATTTGGTTTCTCCAGGTTAGCCTTGGGTCAAACGTAACTCCTAGATATGTCGGATTGTCATTTTTTTCCAGGACTATTTTGTCTTTGATTTAAAACAAATGACTATAAATAAATCAGAAGAACTTGTACTTTTCCGATTTCAGGGTTTGGTCATTCATGATTTCAACGCTTGGAAAGTTTGCGGCATTTTCCCCCCAAGAAGTTCAAGAGAAACAACTCGTCTCACAAGAAGTTCAAGAGTAACAACTCGTCTCACTTCTAAAACCAAGGGTTGGGGTTATGTCCCCTATAAGGGGTGGAGTTATATCCCATATAAGGGGTGGGGTTATGTCCCCTATAAGGGGTGGGGTTATGTCCCCTATAAGGGGTGGTGTTATGTCCCCTATAAGGGGCGGGGCTATGTCCCCTATAAGGGGTGGGGTAATGTCCCCTATAAGTGGTGGGGTTATGTCCCCTATAAGGGGTGGGGTTATGTCCCCTATAAAGGGTGGGGTTATGTCCCCTATAAGGGGTGGGGTTATGTCCCCTATAAGGGGTGGGGTTATGTCCCCTATAAGGGGTGGGGTTATGTCCCCTATAAGGGGTGGAGTTATGTCCCCTATGACGTGATGGTATTATCCCTAATGTCCAGACTAACGTATGACAGGAGACGTCTTGGACCTGTCGTCCAAACAAATATCTCCGTGACGTCCTTCTGTTGGACCTACGCCAGTCTCCCCCAGGCCCACCAGTAATTGGTTTATGATTGGATTTACTCTCAATCCTGTAATCCCGGACTTGAATTTCTTCCCTCCCTTAAGTCCCGCATCTGATGAACGTTTCATTTCCACGGATTCAATCCAGTTTTATCGTTGTTATTCCTATCGATTATCTTTTCATTTTCTGGCGTCCACTATTATTGAAACATTTAGATGGCTCAATGAGTGACTTAAACTGTCATATAGACAGATTGAGACAATCAAATATGGGCTGGCTAAAGAGACTTTATTCAACTATGCTACAAAAGTAAACAGAAAACGTATTTTACCCGGTCTTCTAGAATTAACCTGATAGCGGTCGGCTCTTTTAGAAAGAGTATCAAATAATCATGCCTGGTTAATCATTTTGGTCCTATCGAAAGATAAAGCAAAATTTTTAATTTTTTCTGTAAAAAATGTGTCACACCCTGAAGTTAATATTACAATAACGTTTCTGTTCGCCTTGTCACTTTTTAAATAAAGTTTGTTTTTTTTTAAATTAGTGATCTTGTTATTTTATATAATAATCTAATTTGAAAAAACTAAGGATTTTATCAAATCAATTTTTAAAATAACAACTTCTCATCTATCTTTTCGCTAGTTTTAATGTTTAATAGTATTGTATTTTGTTGTAAAATATTTCATAAATGTGTTTTTTTAAAAAAGTATTTTTAGAATATTTTTTGTCAGATAACGCATTGAAGTGCCATTTGCTTAACTAGACATGATATAGAAACTGAAGGAAGTGCCCTGTAGTTGGCTAGACATGATATAGAAACTATAGGGCCCTGTAGTTAACTAGACATGATGTAGAAACTGAAGTGCCCTGTAGTTGACTAGACATGATATAGAAACTGTAGGGCCCTGTAGTTAACTAGACATGATGTAGAAACTGAAGTGCCCTGTAGTTGAATAGAAATGATATAGAAACTGAGGTGCCCTGTAGTTGACTAGACATGATATAGAAACTGAAGTGTCCTATAGCTGACCCTGTCTTTGTTTAGGAAATGAAGTGTCCTCTGATGTCCACAACTTGAGCAGAAATGTGATGTACTTTACTCGACATCCTTGACACACGTAAGTATTGAATAGAGACGAATGTCAGGCCATACCGATTATTATTTGAGCCAATGTTTAATTATGTAAATAATCAAAGTGCCGTATTTTGTTTTTAAAAGATCAAAGGTCAACTGACAGTTAGTACGTCTCTTTATGTCATAAATGTTACCACACTTGAAATTTAGATTTAACGTTAATCTCATGTCAGGTCATAAATCATATTCATTTCTTTAAAAAAAAAGAAATTACTTCTTCTTAATGAAGAATTTTGTTCTTTCTTGGTAATTTAATTCTAAGATATGGTTACTATAGTTATGAAATGACAGTCACTGTGTCACGGGATAAATCGAGCCTATTCATTAAAAGTTTTTATTTGAAAGCTGACTGTTAGGCGTCCTATCAGAGAGAGTCGTTGCTAATACATGTGTCTCTTGGCGCCCTCCGTTCCCATTGGTTGATTGGGATCGTGGATTCACCCTTGCAATATCATCGTTATTTGTGGCACCCCGCTGTTACATTATCATCGTTATTCTAGGGCCATGGGTCCCCAAACTTTTCTGCCGGAGTGTGACACTAACTGTCAAACAGCAGTTCGGGGGCCGACTACACACAATTTTGTAGTAAATTTAGGGTACACATTTTATCTTTTTTTTTAGATTTAAAGGTCTCCAGGGGCCGGATGAGGGGGCCTCGAGGGCCGCATCTGGCCCGCGGGCCGTAGTTTGGAGAGCCCTGCTTCTAGGCACCCTGGCTGTTACACTTCGTAGTCTAATCTGTAAAATGTCATATATAAAACGCCATTCCATGTGTGAGAGGACAACATGAAACGACCTGGACCTGACCCCGGAGCGGTCCTCACTTGATTGGGAACAAGAGACACTGAGCACATCCCAAATAAAATCCGCCCTCATCATCACGATAAATTGGCGCCTTTGAATTAAGCGGCCGTTGCCCGGCGCCCGAGGGGGCGTTTGCCGCGATATTTTGCTGTGCAATTTACAGTCAGCTCTGGCCTGGAAATACGATGGGCGCACGGAAACACTGGGAAGGGGCGAGGAGAGGAGAAAGCGGTACCGATGTTTTCTAAAGTCACATCGAGGCTGTGTTAGAAAATCACTTATTTCGTTTGTGTCTCATTTCAAGGTTGATTTCCCCGGCTTGCCTCCCTTTGCCTTGGGACAACTCACAATTGCCGCCCGTTAAGGCACGCGCCGACAAGACCATGGCTCCACGCGTCACTTTAAGTTTAAGAAGAGAGTCAGTCGCCTACTTTGTTGGATACGGCGTTGGATTGGGCTGTGGAGTGTGCTGGATGTGTAAATGAACGTATGACAGATTGTCCCAGTCGACGCCTCGTCTCATCAAACAACTCATCCATGCTGTTATAAGAGTTGATAGCTGCAGTCTTTCACTTGACCTTTGTTTGACCTTTATGTTCAGCCCGAGTGCCACAGTTTTATCTTACCTTGAACTTTGACACCATCAACAACACTATCACAAAATTATAGTAGCCTAATCCTAGTGTAAGTAATAATGATAATAATAATTATAAATAATAATAAAAAATAATGACAATAAAGAAGACAAAAACATACACATAATTTCTACAAAGGGCAGCATTCAGTTTCGCAGTTGCCATAAACAATCTCTGGGGAAAAAACAGCTGATACGTTTTGTTATTTTCATTTCACATCCTACAGAAAGTGTTGACACTTATTTTCCCATGTAACTATGGCGCAGTTTAAAATAATGAAAGCTACGCGAGTTTTACAGTAACACCGAGATACAAGAAAACAACAACTAAACCTTCCATACAAGACATTTAGTTTTAACATGACCCTAAAATTGACCTCACCCTCATATTTAATCAAGCAAACATTAATATAATCCTAACATGAGCCTAACTCTGCCATAAACCTCGACCTTGTAAATCACCTCAAAAACTAACATTAAGGTCGTTGTCATTACCAACGTGGTGTCACTTGTCATTACCAGCATGACGTCACTTGTCATTACCAACGTGATGTCACTTGTCATTACCAGCATAATTTCACTTGTCAATACCAACGTGATGTCACTTGTCATTACAAGCATGATGTCACTTGTCATTAACAACGTGATGTTACGTGTCATTACAAGCATGATGTCACTTGTCATTACAATCATGATGTCACTTGTCATTGCCAGCATGATGTCACTTGTCATTACCAGCATGATGTCATTACCAGCATCATGTCACTAACAATACGCCTAGGGCCACTCTAGCTCACCTTCTAAAAATCTAACTATTCCACTCACGGACACAAGGCTTACGAGTAGACAAATAGTAAACAATAACAACGGCACACAGTATTTTATTAGAGAGAAGCTGCTAGCATTTCCACTTCAATACGGCACATTCTTATATCATGTTTTAGACTTTTTGCAAAGCAATGCTGCTATTTTGTTATTTTTGACCCTTGCTTAACTTCAATCAAACTCCGTTTTGTTTTGTTTTTGATTTTTTTTTCTGGGTTTTTTAAAAATAATTTTTATTAAGATGGCCCAGTTTTGATTTTTTTATACAGTATTTAAAAAAAATCACGCTAACTTATCGCCCAAATCGGCTTATTGTATTAACATTTTCAGATGGGTCCTTGGGTGTGTGGGTGTGGGTGTATCTGTGTGTCTGCATGCTGGGGGGGAGGGGGGAAGACGATAGAGGTGCTAATGGAACGGATCACGTATTGGGCCGGCCTATCGCGGCACCAAGGTGATAAAATCAATCATCGCTGCACTGAGCGCCACGCGCTTTGATCGGGCCAAACGTCCAAGCAGACGATGCCGGCCACCGGCCCCGGGACGACGGCATTTTTGTGTCTCAGGGGGGGCCGGAAATCGGTGCGGCCGGGATACAGTCGCTCCTGCGGCCGGATCTTTACCGTAATGACATCAGAGGTTAGAGGGAGAGGGTAAGGGGTGGCGCAGAGAGTGATAGCTGTTTGTAGCTGTAATTAAACACACTTCTAAAATAGCCCCACCTCCACCACCCTCACCCCCACACACACAAACTCAACCCACACACTCACACACACAGCACTAAAGCCACATTGAATTAAATGCTAAAGAACCGCCAAGATTTTCTCTGAAATTATTCGGGTAATTTCTCTCTACAAGTACTTGGGTTATTTATTTCCCTCTACAAGTAAATCGGTTATTTCTAGGGATGTTAACGATTAATTTAAATTTAATCGTTAACTTTTGAAACATTTATGTTTAATTAATCGTTAATTTCGATTAAATCCAAAAATTAAAATGTATGATGTCATAAGTAAAACTTATAAAACGTTCTTGTTAAAAATCTAAATAAAAATGGAATGTCTCCTTTATATGTCATCTTTTAACCAACTAAACAAAAAGACAAGTGTGTTGACATTATTTGGTTCAAGTGATGAGCGGGTCTAATTGACAATATAACCAGCCGAGCTGAACAATCATTCATATGGAACTGAGGTAACTGGTATGCACAAAACGGTCTTGGCTAGGAATGACATTATCGGATATCGGTGTTCATTAAGTTTCCACCATTGTAGAGGGTTAATGGATTCATGAATTTTTCATCTCCATTTTGTTAAGCAGTAATTCATCAGAAGAGCTGACGTCATTTTCAGTCTCTGTGTCAGACTCCATTACTGTCATTAGCTTAATACGCTTTTCTTATCTTATCTGTTTACAGACGCTCCTTCTATACAGAAGATTATTGCGTCCTACGCTTATCTATGGTTTGTGTTTAGGCCTGCATTTTTATTAGAGATTTAAATGTTGATAAAGTGTTGGTTTTCCTGGATTCTTCAGGCAACCCATTCCACGCCCGAATTCCGGACGGGAAGAAGGAAAACTTGTATGTGTTTGTTCTTGCATACGGAATAAGAAAGGTGTTTTTATCCTTATGTCTATCTGAAGGTTGTATTAAGTTATCTTTGTGTTGTATTTCTAAATTAGAATTAATTGCTTTATGTATGATTACTACTTTGCTCTTGGTTCTTCTATCCTCTAGTGTTTCAAGGTTTAATGATTTAACTAATGGTGTTACTCTTGTCAGTTTCGAATATTCTCCAGTAATGAATCTGGCAGCTCTTTTTTGAATTTGTTCTAGTTTATCAATGTTTTCTTTGGTGGATGGGTCCCATACAGAAGATGCATATTCTAGTGCAGGTCTCACCAAAGTGAGGTAGCATTTTAGTTTTATATCTCTATTACATTTGTTAAAGTTCCTTTTTATAAAGCCTAAGGTTTTGTTTGATTTTTTAATAACTTCATTGACATGGGGATTCCATGATAGTTTCTCATTTATTAAGACTCCTAAGTATTTTGCCTCTTTAGTTTGGGTCAGTTCTTTTCCATGAATGTAATATTTTGAATTTATTTGTTTCTTTTTCTTTGTTACTCTTAACAGTTGACACTTTTCTGGATGGAAAGACATACTCCAGTTAGTTTCCCATTTTATCAATTCATCTAAGTCTTTTTGTAAAATTTTGCTATCTTGTTCTGATTTAATTGTTCTATAGATTATACAATCATCAGCAAATAGCCTAACTTTTGTACCTGTTGAGATGTTGTTGGGTAAATCATTTATATAAATTAAAAAGAGTAAGGGACCTAGCACAGTTCCTTGTGGAACTCCTGAGTTAACCTTTATTGGTGCAGATTTAGATCCATTAATTATTACAGTTTGCTCCCTGCCCAAAAGGAAGTCTTGGATCCAGTGATGTAAGGAACCTGAGATTCCAAAGTAGTTAAGTTTTTTAAGTAAACTAAGGTGGTGAACTTTGTCAAATGCTTTTGAGAAGTCTAGTAATATTGTATCTATTTGATCATTTTTGTCCAAGCCTTTTGATAGTTCATCTATTAAACCTATTAATTGTGGTCCACATGATCTGTTTTTTCTAAAGCCGTGTTGATGTGGGTATAGGGCATTATATTTGTCAAGGCGGTTAACTATTCTACTATATATTATGTGTTCTAGTAATTTACAGGTGATACTAGTAAGTGATACAGGCCTGTAATTACCAGGGTCTTTTCATTTGGTTTGATAAGTAGGCGAAGCGTTAGAAACATGGTAGGCAAACGATTTATCGCAATGAATACAATAAACTTTACACCAACATTTGTAAAATTCCCGTCAGTCATTTGTTTAAAATTGTTCGTGTAATCATCAGGAAATTTGTTATTATCTATCTGCCGCTAATTTTACTTTTTGACTTCCAAAATTTTTTAATTGATGGGTCCATTAATCGTTAAAAATTAATTTAATCGTCAAACATTTTTAACGATTAATCGAGAAATTAATTGTTAATTTCCGCAGCCCTAGTTATTTTCCTTCACAAGTAGGCTAGTTGTGTTATTTCACTATGCAAGTAATTTGGTTATTTCCCTCAACTAGTCAATGGGTTATTTCCCTATACAAGTAGAAGGGTTATTTCCCTCTACATGCACTTGGGTTATTTCCCTCTACAAAAAGTTGGTTTATTTTCCTCTGCAAGTTGTTGGTTATTTCCCTATGCCAGTAATGGGTTATCTCAACTTATTTCCCTTTACAAGTAGTTGAGTTATTATCCTCTTCAAATTCTAAGGTTATTTCCCTCGACCAGTGGTTGGGTAATTTCCCTCAACAAGTAGTTATTTCCCTCTATAAGTAGTTAAGTTATTTTCCCCTTTTAGTAGTTTATTTATTTCCATCAACCAGTGAAGTCACTAAGCAGATGATGTCCAGTGTGAGTCCTTTCACGTCCACTTTGTTGTGTCCACTCTGCAGTTTTCAACTATATAAGGAGGTAGAGTTTAGGGAGGGGAGGGGTGGAGATACCAAGGAGGGGAAATCAGAATACAATCAACAGCAAACAGACGAATACAATCAACAAGAAACAGATGAATACAATCAACAACAAACAGACGAATACAATCAACAACAAACAGACGAATATAATCAACAACAAACAGACGAATACAATCAACAGCAATAAGCAGATG
>CALYLW010002894.1:0-24720 GCA_944989445.1 Ampullaceana balthica | reverse complement strand
AAAAACAACCCGTAAAAAACCAAGTTTTTGACTATAAATCCTTTACGTATGATTAACTAAAAGAATGTTCATTATAACACGCAGCGCAAGACCATCCAAAAATACAAAATTGCAGTTGTGTCGTAAAACGTGTTTAATATAATGCGCACCGATCAGGAATAGGTTTATAAAAAGTGTTGTCAGTAAAATACGCACCTTATTGCGCGACAGAAAGGTTGTTCAATATAATACGCACCGCGACGCTCTATCTCAAAAAATAGCATGATACATAGGAATAAATAAAATAATCTAAAAAATCAATAATTTAATTACGGTACATGCGATCGATCTGAAATTTTGATACATTGTTTTTATCATCGGTACGAAACTGCCTGCAAAATTTCAGCTCGCTATCTTGCGAGCAAGTGGGTTAAAAATCGATCAAAAGTTTTGGCGACAAGCAAGCAAGGTCGGTCGGCCGCAGACACCACGAGTTAATATAAAGGATTTAATAAGAAAAACCCGTAAAAAAACAAGTTTTTGACTATAAATCCTTTATGTACGAGAAGTAATTAAAAGAATGTTCATTATAATACGCAGCGCCAGACCATCCAGAAATACAAAATTGCAGTTGTGTCGTAAAACATGTTTAATATAATGCGCACCGATCAGGAATATGTTTATAAAAAGAGCTGTCAATAAAATACGCACCTTATTGCGCGACAGAAAGGTTGTTCAATATAATACGCACCGCGACGCTCTATCTCAAAAAATAGCATGATACATAGGAATAAATAAAATAATCTAAAAAATCAATAATTTAATTACGGTACATGCGATCGATCTGAAATTTTGATACATTGTTTTTATCATCGGTACGAAACTGCCTGCAAAATTTCAGCTCGCTATCTTGCGAGCAAGTGGGTTAAAAATCGATCAAAAGTTTTGGCGACAAGCAAGCAAGGTCGGTCGGCCGCAGACACCACGAGTTAATATAAAGGATTTAATAAGAAAAACCCGTAAAAAACCAAGTTTTTGACTATAAATCCTTTATGTACGAGAAGTAATTAAAAGAATGTTCATTATAATACGCAGCGCCAGACCATCCAGAAATACAAAATTGCAGTTGTGTCGTAAAACATGTTTAATATAATGCGCACCGATCAGGAATATGTTTATAAAAAGAGCTGTCAATAAAATACGCACCTTATTGCGCGACAGAAAGGTTGTTCAATATAATACGCACCGCGACGCTCTATCTCAAAAAATAGCATGATACATAGGAATAAATAAAATAATCTAAAAAATCAATAATTTAATTACGGTACATGCGATCGATCTGAAATTTTGATACATTGTTTTTATCATCGGTACGAAACTGCCTGCAAAATTTCAGCTCGCTATCTTGCGAGCAAGTGGGTTAAAAATCGATCAAAAGTTTTGGCGACAAGCAAGCAAGCAAGCAAGGTCGGTCGGTCGGCCGCAGACACCACGAGTTAATATAAAGGATTTAAAAAAGGAGGGGGGGGGCGAGTAAAAAAAAGTGACTGACACTGACAGGTATAGCGTTAGTTAGTTGTATTGCTGTATTGATATTTGAAGGGGGGGGGGTCTTTTTAAATCATCCTTAATTTGACTTTACGTAATCTCTTTATTATTTCTCTCGCGTCCTTTGTCCCATTCAGTGACGCCTTAAAATTAAAGTAAATGTGGTATTTCCTTAGGGGCCATCCATAAATGACGTCACGCACCTAGGGGGGAGGGGGGTCACACTTTTGTGACGATGCGTGACGAGGGGGGGAGGGGGTTGATGAAATGTGACGTCACATCAAAAGGGTAACTTTAAATAAAACTTCCACTGAAATATTTGGTCGCTTACAAATTATTTAATGACTTTTTAAATATTTTTTTTTAATTTATTTTTTAAATCAGTGCTTCTCAATGTGCCAGTCGGTAGGTCATCAGACGCTGGTTGGCGTAAGCAGCTGCTATCAAGACGCGAAAATTAAATCTAATTATAATCCTTAAGTTTGAGAACCCACAAGATAACATATGAAATTGCGTCGTTTGATGTTGACATCAAAGCATTTGTGATGTAACCGCAGCTCCGTTTGGTTCTCATGACAGGAGTCCTCGATTTTTTTTTGCCAAAATATACACGTTTATGTGTGCGTTACCCCCCACCCCCACACTCAGGTCCTGCTCACATGACTCGGGGATTTTGGGGGAGTGTCGTTAGCCAAAATGCTACTGGTGAGTTTTACAAGCATGACAAGTGTCTAAAAATGATCTGAATAGGATTACGTGTAGATATTTTCAGTCAAAACAACACGGAATATCCCTTTTCTTTAAAAGGGGAGGGGGGATCTATTTGATAAAATTAAAAACGTTTTAAGTTTGATATAATTGTTCGATTGGTTTTTGGTCAAACGCCCCTTGCCATTCTAGTCTTCTAGATCAGTGCTTCTCAAAGTGGTGGTCCGCGGACCGGTGCCGGTCCTTGGGCCATCCGCTGCCGATCCGCAGATGTTCTCAAAAAAGGACCGAAAAAATTGTCAGTGCAGGGAAAATAGTGCACCGGTCCCTGGTGCAATGGAAAAAATTCCTGCCGATCCGCCATACTAAAAAAATTGAGAAGCACTGTTCTAGATATAATGGTATATGAGCCCGTTTAAAATTAGTCAACTATTCATTAACTTTATTGAATGCATCACTTTTCTTCTTAGCTCAGTTTTTAAGGCATTAATTTTAAATATCACAGAATGGATACTTGATACAGACAAGTCATGTGGATTAAGATTATTGTCACTCGTGTCAATATAAATGAAAGTAGGGTAGATTTAGGTGTCTGCGTATAGTACGTAGGTAAGAAATCTACATAGTTGTCAAATTTTAAAAAAATGCATTTTCTGGAAGGAACCAGTTCAATAATGGGCATATGTTCCAAGCGTACACTTACACATGAGGTATTTTAATATATCTAGTGGATTGTAGTGGATGTTATTTACCTCTGTTCGCCGACCTCTTTCTTACGGGATGCCCGTCAGTCAATTAAGGGATTTTTAAAAAATACATTTTAAAAATTTTATTTTATAAATATTTTTTTTTCTAAACAAGACGTTAACCGTGATGATTAATAGTCAATGTTTAATTTGTATGCATTAAAATAAAACATAATCTAAGGATGTTAACACAGTTAGCTTTCTGAAGGCCGGTTAAACGTTTTTAAACGTTTACGATATTACGATGTAGATCTTCACTAAATAAATAATACATACTTAAATGACAATAAAAGTGATTTGAAACATACTTATTTTCAAATAGAAAATAAAGTGTTGTGTTTGTTTGTTGTTGTTTTTTTATTATTATTCGAGGGGAGGGGGGTCAAAGATTTGTGACGTATTTTTAGAGGGGGGGTCTAGGTTTTTGTGACGACGCGTGACGAGGGGGGGGGGTCAAAAATCAGAAAAAATCGCGTGGCGTCATTTATGGACGGCCCCTTATTCCGAAAAAGCTGACGTAAAAAGACACTGTCTAAACTACTCTAAACTGATCGCTCAAAGGAGTACAAACGTACCTAACAGAATTGCTATTTCAAAGTTATATATTCTTTCTTATCTCTGATTCAACTTTGATGAAGTGTTAGAGCATCCTTCCTTTTTTTTAAATAATACAAATAAAATAAAGTTAGACTTGAATATTTGGCTCTATGATTGATTTTTTTTTAAAAAGCGGTTCCCAAACTATGCATTGTTTTATTTATATTGTCAATGTTCGATCTATGTATTACAACTACCGCAAAGAATGGTGCCCTGTGTGAACGAATGGGGGCTTTGATTTTTTGTCTTCGATCTTCTTTAATGATCAACGTTTTCGATTGGTGGCCCGGTACCCTGTATTGTACATTTCTATGGAAGAGCCCCTACCCATCTGGGAAATTTTCGCTTTTCTTTCCCATATTTATTATTCTAATTTATTTAATACGGGCTGGCTTAAGGTTGGACTGACTCCTGATCTTGGTTGGACTCTGGTGTTTGGCCTTGTGGAAGATAAGACATTAAGTCATTAAGACACAATCGAACTTTTCAGAGCCCTACACAATTTTTAGAGACCTACGAAAGCAAAGCCAGAAAAATAAAAAAAAGACCCGTAAAAACAAAGTTTTTAACTATAAATCCCTTATATATGAGACATAACTAAAAGTATTGATTACGTTCAAACGCGAAAAACATGTACAGACTGACACCGAGTGATATCACCTGGCTTTAAAACCGGGAGAAGGGACGGGAGGGGGTGTCGACGTTGGCGTCAACGCGTCGACTCAACTGGCACGTGAAAGAAAAACAATAACAAACCGTGAATTTGAATTGCATATGTTATATAGAGATAAACTAAAAATGCATTAATTTAATTACGGTAAAGCTCGATCAATCTGAAAATTTGATACGATCCATTGTTAGGTGACACGAGTCTATGTGCCAAATTTCAGCTCGATGGCATCACGGGAAGTGGGTCATTTTTTACTTTTGTTTTTCCGCCCGACGTACGAACCACGACAGACAAGATTTCGAAGTTAATATAAGGGATTTAATAATAAAATACCTAAACCATAAAATGAGTGAAAAATGTTGCAGAAATTTTTAAAAAGTTAATAACGTTTATAAATCTAACCATAAAATATAATAACTTGGAATTATATTACTCTACTATTTTGTTAACATTTCTTTTATTAGTATTAGTATAAGTATTAAGTCCTCGACAAAAGCCATTTTCTCCACTAAGGGGTCGTTCATAAAGTACGTCACACTATTTTTGACCATTTTTAACTCCCCCCCCTCCCTCTGTCACAAATCTCGGACAAAGTACGTCACATTTTCGAACAAAAATGTTTTTTTATTAACAAAATAATATAAAACACCGTGACGTCACACATGGCCGGACCCCCCTTCCCCCTGTCACAAAGTGTCACACTTTCTTACACCCCCCCCTCTGGAGCGTGACGTACTTTATGGACGGCCCTTAAGGTCTTTAATATTAAAAGTAATGTTTGTCCCATCGTTGGCAGAAAATAAGTTTTCATCGACTTTAGAATTAGTTACAAACTTTGAAATACAAATTCAGAAAGTGAAATTTAACCTACATTTGGAAAACTTGTCACCAACCTATGATCTATAACTAGTGGCCTTATGACGTAAGCAATGTTTTTTTCTTTCGTTTCTAAATACTTTATGTTAACTCGTGGCGTCTGCTTGATTGTTTGCCGCAAAAACTATGGTTCGATTTTTAACCCACTTCCCCCCTATGCTAGCGAGTTGAAATTTTGCATCCATACTTGTAGCGACTATAAAAATGATATATCAAAATTTCACATCGATCGAATGTAATGTATTTAATTAAATGAATTTTTAGATTATCTCTATGTATCACTATGTAGCATGTAAATTTGTGTGCTAGACTGTCGCGGTGCGTATTATATTGAACAACCTTTTCAATATTTTCCTGTCGTGCGATGCGGTTGGGGGCCGTCCATAATTGACTTCACGCGAATTAGTCAATTTTTAACCCCCCTCACCCCTCGTCACACTTCGTCACAAAAACTTAGACCTCCCTTCCAATTTCCAATATTACAATATTACGTCACAAAGCTGTGGACCCCCCCCCCTAAATGCGGTATTTTCTATTTGAAAATGAACATGTTTCAACTCACATTATTGTCATTTTAGTATGTATTTAGTGTAAGGTTGCACTCATGCGTGAATCCATGTAAAACGTCATAAAATAAATAGTAAGAAATCGAATATTTAAGTAGAACTTTGATTTAAAGTACCGTGTTTTGACGTGAAGTCACAATTATTAAATTCCCCCCTCCCCCTCGTCACAAATGTGGTGACCCCCCTCCCCCCTAGGTGCGTGACGTCATTTATGGACGGACCCTTGCGTATTATATTGCCCATACTTAAAAAAAAATATATTCGCAATCTGTAAATGTTTTTGCTAGTCTGTCACGCGGTGCGCATTGTGTTAAACACGTTTTTATTGTTTTTATAACCCTTTTCCCGTGATCAAATCGAGCTGAAATTTAGCTGGCAGACTGTATACTGTAGTAGTTTGTTTTTTTTACTATAAATCCTTTAAATCTTTGAGACAACTAAAATTTTGGATTTTTGGATTGTCGTGTGATGCGTATTTTATTATGATGAACATACATTTAGTTATGTCTCGTATATAAATGATTTATAATTTATAGTCAAAAACTTTTTTATTACGTTTTTATTAATATTTTCTTTTGTTGTTTGTTGTTTTTGTTGTTGTTGCTTTTTTTAGTGTATGAGTATGTGTTGTTTTTTTTAAACCAAACTTTCGTGAAAAAAAGAGAAACGTATCGCTAATACGCTAAAAGTCGGTCCACACGAACGCACTATTTTATTGGCGAATTTTATAGTGCGTTCGTGTGATGCTTGGGCAAATGCTCGCGAGCATTGTGAGGTGTGGACCAACCTTAATACTTCTTTTAGATCTGATGGATCATGGATATATCTACATTAGTGCCAAGGCATTAAAACTCGTTTTGCGCGATTGACAGAAGAGATATGTACAATAGCCAATAGAAAGTTAAACCTATCATATACACAATACAGTATGTACAATGTAGTATTAACCATTGAATACGCTGCACAACAATAACTATAACAATTAATAACATTTTCCCATCCCAGTACAGTAGTACAGTAATAATTCTGTCTATGTCTATGGACACTATGGTCACAGAAACGGTGATTAAAAAGTTGCACTTCATTCTATGGAAGCATATAAATATAATAATCATGCCAGTAATGGAATGCTTCATAGTGTATACTGACTGACTGTGATGAACTTTTTACTGGTATTTGCATTATCATTATTAACCACAGCGTAAATTCTACATCGCTCTCGCTTGTGTTGTCTGTGTACATTCTTTTTTCCCGGTAACTTGCCATAGTTACAGGAACGCTAAAAAAATTTTCTTTTTCTGAACTGAATGCGCCTCAGCCCCAGTCTCGGATGTTTAAAAAAAATAAAATATTTTCATGGTCATGGGCCCTGGGTACATTTCTGGAAAGTCAAGGCATCAGGACCATTTAAATGTAAAGAACTTTTGGACTTAAAAATTAGAGGCCTCTGACAAATGCCCAAGTTTGCCTGCCTTTGCGTTACGACAACGTCAACGGATTTGCAAGCTGCAAGTACTTTCCCGTACTTTCCTATAACAATAATATAAATACAGATTAGATAAGTCAAGTCCTGATACTGATAGCTGGATGTGCGAATGTGAATGGCGTGCTCGTAATGTAAAGAGTCAAAGTAAAGACTAAGAGTACTCTCAATTGGAGGGTGCAGCTCTAACTTTACTTTATTGCCGACAGTCAGATCCTGTTACGCCTTTGTCCGTTATGTTAAAATAATTATATAAATGGCCATAGATTTAGACTTAGACTTAGATGACTGAAAACTTATGAGCTTCGGGCAGGCTAGATGAAGGTGAGTTTTTATTTTTTAGTTAATTAAATAACTAATTGACTTAAGTTTTCTGATCTTTTACATTTAATTAAATTAGACTACTAAATTAGAGTGACTAACTCAACTTTTACTTAGTTGGGAATCCTGGTCCCAAATTATTTTACACTAAAAAAGAGGAAGTATAGTACATCACAGTATGTTATTTATTGATAGTGATAGAAATAGAACACACCATAGCCACAAGTGTTATTTATTGTCCGATAACCAATCATCAAATACTAAATATTGTAATTGTCACTCACACAGCATTTTGCCTTTGCAAATAGCTGCTGAAAATGTTCTGTTTGTGACTGTTGCGCTAGTTGCGCTGAAAGTAAAACAACGGGGGTAATGTTTATCGGAGCGGCTGATTTACCTGCGATAATTTTTTAATTTTTAAATAAAATTATGAAAAAACGCTGGAAAATGTACAGATTAACAAAATAAAGTCAATAATGCCGTAATTTTTTATAATCGCGATGTTTCTGTAAGTAACTAAGCCTTCCTATGTGATAACACACACAAAATATTTTGGGACCAGGATTCAGAGGATTGCCACTTAGTTATTATATACTACATGTATTAAGAATATTTCAGTACCGGTAACCAATGTTCCCTCTAAGGTTCGTTGGTCCGTGTGCAAAGTATCTTATCTTATCTTATCTTATCTTATCTTATCTGTTTACAGACGCTCCTTCTATACAGAAGATTATTGCGTCCTACGCTTATCTATGGTTTGTGTTTAGTCCTGCATTTTTATCAGAGATTTAAATGTTGATAAAGTGTTGGTTTTCCTGGATTCTTCAGGCAACCCATTCCACGCCCGAATTCCGGACGGGAAGAAGGAAAACTTGTATGTGTTTGTTCTTGCATACGGAATAAGAAAGGTGTTTTTATCCTTATGTCTATCTGAGGGTTGTATTAAGTTATCTTTGTGTTGTATTTCTAAATTAGAATTAATTGCTTTATGTATGATTACTACTTTGCTCTTGGTTCTTCTATCCTCTAGTGTTTCAAGGTTTAATGATTTAACTAATGGTGTTATTCTTGTCAGTTTTGAATATTCTCCAGTAATGAATCTGGCAGCTCTTTTTTGAATTTGTTCTAGTTTATCAATGTTTTCTTTGGTGGATGGGTCCCATACAGAAGATGCATATTCTAGTGCAGGTCTCACCAAAGTGAGGTAGCATTTTAGTTTTATATCTCTATTACATTTGTTAAAGTTCCTTTTTATAAAGCCTAAGGTTTTGTTTGATTTTTTTAATAACTTCATTGACATGGGGATTCCATGATAGTTTCTCATTTATTAAGACTCCTAAGTATTTTGCATCTTTAGTTTGGGTCAGTTCTTTTCCATGAATGTAATATTTTGAATTTATTTGTTTCTTTTTCTTTGTTACTCTTAACAGTTGACACTTTTCTGGGTGGAAAGACATACTCCAGTTAGTTTCCCATTTTATCAATTCATCTAAGTCTTTTTGTAAAATTTTGCTATCTTGTTCTGATTTAATTGTTCTATAGATTATACAATCATCAGCAAATAGCCTAACTTTTGTACCTGTTGAGATGTTGTTGGGTAAATCATTTATATAAATTAAAAAGAGTAAGGGACCTAGCACAGTTCCTTGTGGAACTCCTGAGTTAACCTTTATTGGTGCAGATTTAGATCCATTAATTATTACAGTTTGCTCCCTGCCCAAAAGGAAGTCTTGGATCCAGTGATGTAAGGAACCTGAGATTCCAAAGTAGTTAAGTTTTTTAAGTAAACTAAGATGGTGAACTTTGTCAAATGCTTTTGAGAAGTCTAGTGATATTGTATCTATTTGATCATTTTTGTCCAAGCCTTTTGATAGTTCATCTATTAAACCTATTAATTGTGTTTCACATGATCTGTTTTTTCTAAAGCCGTGTTGATGTGGGCATAGGGCATTATATTTGTCAAGGTGGTTAACTATTCTACTATATATTATGTGTTCTAGTAATTTACAGGTGATACTAGTAAGTGATACAGGCCTGTAATTACCAGGGTCTGATTTATCCCCTTTCTTAAAGAGTGGACTTACATTAGCTAATTTCCAATCCTGGGGCACTTTACCCTGGTTTAGAGAGGCTTGAAAGAGAACTACAAGGATTGGGGGACAGTTCATTGCTTAGTTCTTTTAATAATCTTGCAGGCAAATCATCTGGGCCAGTAGCTTTGTTTATTTTAAGTTTTTTTAGGAGTGAATGTATACCTATCTCATCTACAGTTATGTTACCTATTTCCTCCATTTTATTTAAATTTATTAAAACTTCCTTGTCGCCTGAGGCAGAAAAAGATGATGCAAAATATGTGTTAAGGATATTAGCTTTAATTTCATTATCATTATAGGTTTTATTATTTGAGCCTTTTAGTGTGGCTATTCCTGAAGGTTCCATTTTTTTAGATTTGATAAAGGACCATAAGTTTTTATTGTTATCTTTGGTAATTACATTGTTTATATATTCATAAGTTAAAAAAACCCATGTGCAAAGTTGCTCAGCAACCATTGTTTGTTCAATAGTTATTTGTGTATTTTATAAAATTTGCTGCGCGGTAATACTAACCTGCTGCGCGGCACCGGTGAGTTATCTGCGCGGCCACACAGCCGCGATGCTTAAAGGGTACATTGCCGGTAGGCCCCATTCTACCCAGAACAGTAGTACAGATACCAACACTAACTTGTAAACGAGCTCTAATAATCTACGTGTTGGACCCCATATTGATAAATTTAAAATTAGGCCTATTCTTTTCTTTTACTATTTGGACACCTTTTTAAATTTTCATTTTGAATTAAATATTGAAAAGTATAAGCCTATGCACTATACTATAGGCCTAGAATCTACATTATAATTATACAATTTTAATAACAATTATAAATATTAAATATTGAAGCACAATACCAAATAAAGAATTTTAAATATATTTTTAAATTCTAGCACATTTATAAAATAAGCATTATATTATAGTTTTCTTATTTTTGTCTTATCTTAATCTCATCTTTGTTTCTTTTAAGCTTATTTCAAGTCAAGTCAGTGCATTATTAAATTTAGTAGGTAAGCTGTGTTATTTTCCTATTAAATTAAGAAAAAAATTTGTTTTGAATTGATATCTACTTCTTACATTTCAAGATACAGTATTAAAGTTTCAAGACATTTGTAAAATAAGGAGACAAATAATTCTTCTACGTTTTATTACTTTTTACTTAAAATTAGTAAAGACCCATTTTTGACACTCTGGCTTTTAATCTACTTTGACAGTTTTGTAACTTTCAGAGTCATATTGATGAAGTTTAATTGAATCCATTCCCTGCAGTCAGTCGCAGTATACCTCTTGTCAGACTCTTGTAGGCAAGATCATAGAGGAACTCTGATTTTTTAATAAATTGAATTTTAATTAAAGACTTAGCATCCATGCATACTTTTTATTTAAGATTTGAATTTTATTTTGTTTATAAATTCTAGGGTAAAGTTTATAAAACCAGACTTTTCACTATGAACTGTTTGAAGAAATTAACTTCAGAACTTAACCAGAAAATTTTTGCATCCCCCGATGCTGAGAGACCATTTAAAGTACCTATTCACCAACTTACCCACGATCCAACCAAAGCGTGGGAAAAAATGCAAATAAAACAGGTAAAATAGCAATCACAGATTTCTTTAAATACTAAATATTGAATAATTCAATTTCAAATCACATTTTTAAAGTTCTAACTTTATAACTAAGTTTTGACCCTACTTAATTTAAGATTCTACTTTACTTTAAATTTTAAAAATTTCAGATTGTGAAAAATTTGGAACCATTGGATCCAGAAACCCCCATTTCTTCAAATAAAATTCGTTTTGTGTGTCTTTCTGACACACACAGTTTGGTGGAAAAATTGGAAAACTTTGTACCACACGGAGATGTTCTTTTGCATGCTGGCGATTTTACTTCAGTTGGTCTCCCTGAAGCCATTCAGAAATTTGATAACTTTTTAGGTAAAAATATTATTATTGTTATTAATATAAAAGTAGTTCCTAAATAAAGAAGAAAATTAATGAAATAGCTAAAACAAGCAATAAAACAGGCCAATGTGAAATGGCTTATGACACAGGGGTGTCCAAAGTCCAGCCCAGGGGCCAAAAATAGTTAAATTTTAATTGGTCCAAGCCTCACCTTAAATATTTAATGAACTCATGGATTTTTCTGTAACAATTAAATTATTATTATTTTTTTTAAAGCCGAAATTATGTGCTGTTTTGGGTGAAAAGAATATGTCACATTATAGCAAAAAAAATTTAATGTTTAATTGTTTACCAACGTGAATATTACAAAAAGCCTTTAAAGTTATGTGCTGTTATGCTTAAAAAATTCGATTACATCTGATGGCAAAGATCAACGACGCGGTGGTCGAGTGGCTGCGCACTGGACTGCCGTACCGATGGTCACGGGTTCGAATCCGTGTGAAGGCAAGGGTTTGTTCCCGGGGCCTAGGGCGTCCCTGAGTCACCCCGCTCCGAATGGGTACCTAACACTACATGTAGTTAGGCGGCTGGGTAATGCGTGGAACCCACAAAGCCGTGGCCTGTGAATGCTGCATCACTTGCCAACAGATCATCTGTCATGGTCTGTGGACGCAACTATCTTCTGCATAGAAGGAGCGTCTGTATAGATAAGATAAGATAATAAAGTTTATTTTGCCAACTTGGAAAAGAAAATGAATGTAGTGGTATTGTCCCCCTTTTTTTCCACATAATACATCACTCTTATAAATAACAAAAAAATAATAATCAGGGAGTTAAAATGCCTGAAACTCAGTCTCAACGTACGTCTTAATCCGGCCCCCCATATACCTTTACTCCGTGGAATATGGCCCTCTTTTAAAAAGTTTGGATACCCCTGGCTTAGGATTTTAGGAATTCTTTTTAATGGTATGGAAGGGTACCGCATGGCATGGGCAGCACAACACAGCACCAATTAAAGCGTGGCATGCTGCGAAAACTTACATCATAAATATTCTAATTAAGGAGGTTTTGTTACATTTTGCTTTATTGGCACAAACATTTAAAAAAAAATTATAATTTCTATTAGCCCACCTTCCACATAAAGTCAAGATTGTAATAGCAGGAAATCATGATAACACCCTTGACCCAGAGATGGTGGCTAACAGAGATCTTTTGAGAATGAATTTCATGATACAGGTCTGTATTGGTTTGAGTGTTAGCTCTTTATTAGAATTTACCACCAAAACCAGAATGCAGAGCCACAGCAGCCTACAGTTTTGACTCCACCGTTTGCTAGAGCGGTTGTTTTATTTTGATGGTCTGAAGACTGGTTACATTTCAACAGAAATTGGGATTAAAATGAGAAAACACAATTTAAAATTTATAATCCTGCAGTTAAGGGGTCACACGACCTTTTGCAGATTTTTACCCCCCCCCCTTTTCCACTCGTCACACATCACAAAAGTCAGGCTAGTTAGACTTGAGTTCTGCAGCCCTCCCTAATGAAGTAGAAAATTGTGAAATGTCTGCAACCAAACCCATAAATATACATAAGCTATCTTGTAAATAATCAATTTTTTTTTAGAAAGTAGGGCTTTGAGCCTCTAGTGGCACTTTTTTTCTTTATATGCTAAGAACATGTTTTTTTTTGTAGCTCCAGAGCTATTACCAATTAAATCGGCTGCTAAAATCTCATTCTGGTCTATTAGTCCTTAACTCTAGCTAGAGCACTGTAAATAAAATCATGCTCATGTTTTAATCTTTTGGTAACTAATTGCTCTATTGCAGAGAGCACAGGCAGTTTACAATATTAGACAACATTTATGTAATGAAATACATTATATTTACTTTCATAAAGTGGCCCGTAAATCTTTTTAAAAATCCTTTATATTAACTTGTTGCGTATGTTTGCTTGTGGTCTTGCTTGCCGAAAAAAATTTGGATAGATTTTTAACCAACTTCCTTGTATGCCAGCAAGCTGAAATATTGCAGGCAGACTCGTGCCGATGATAAAAATGATGTATCAAAATATTTCAGATAGATCGCTTGTACGGTAATTAAATTAATGAATTTTTAGATTATCTTTATTTATATCCCTATGTAACATGTTAATTTTTGTGCTAGAGTGTCGTGGTGCGTATTATATTGAACAACCTTTCCTGTCACGCAATAAGGTGCGTATTATATTAACAATACTTTTAAAAAATATATTCCTGATCGGTGCGCATTATATTAAACATGTTTTACAATACATAAATAAAATTGTGTATTTTTGGATTGTCTTGCGCTGCGTATTATAATGAACATTCTTTTAGTTATGTCTCCTATATAAAGGATTTATAGTCAAAGACTTGGTTTTTTAGTTGTTGTTTTTTTTTCTTTATTGAAAGAAACATAATTTTGAAGATGTGTTGGAAGAGTTGGGTGTGAAATCTAGCAGAGAACTTCTAAAACATTGCATTTATCTGATGGATTCAAGCATTGAAATTTGTGGCATTAAAATATACGGCTCTCCGTGGTAAGTGATTTTATTAATATTATTATTAATACTATCTTGCTCTTGTTTAAGTCAGGTCTTAAAATGTGGATTTTCTGGGACTGAACCTGTCTATAGAGGTAAGGCCATTTAGCCTGAGAATAAGTACTATAGATTTCTTGAACAAAATGTGGGTGAGACTGCAATCAGGCTAATAGATAAGTAGATGGATAACATGCATACCTTGTTTGCATGTCATCCATCTACTTATAGATTTATTGGTTATGGGGATAATATTCTGATCTTTAATTTCAGTCCTCTGTCAGGGGACGCGGTGGTCGAGTGGCAGCGCACTGGACTGTCGTACCGATGGTCACGGGTTCGAATCCGTGTGAAGGCAAGGGTTTGTTCCCTGAGTCACCCCGCTCCGAATGGGTACCTAACACTACATGTAGTTAGGCGGCTGGGTAATGCGTGGAACCCACAAAGCCGTGGCCTGTGAATGCTGCATCACTTGCCAACAGATCATCTGTCATGGTCTGTGGACGCAACTATCTTCTGCATAGAAGGAGCGTCTGTATAGATAAGATAAGATAAGATAAGTTGTGACACAAATGACCCTAGAAAAATGGAAACGTTGACAGATCATGGCAAATAAAAATCAAAACACTTAATTTTTAAGCATTGACTTTTTAAAAATTGTGCAATCTTATCTCTATATCTCAATGACTATGGCTATAGCAGAAAACTGTTGTGTATTTATTTGCAAGTCATTTTTTATGTACAGTATATCAATACATTTTAAACAATGTTATAACCTGTGTCAGACTCATCTATAAAATTCAGCTTATTGCAGGCAACCAGAGTTTTGCTCTTGGGGTTTCAATCTACCCAGAGGAAAAGCTTGTTTAGAAAAGTGGGATCTCATTCCTGAAGACACAGATATACTTATGACTCATGGGCCTCCACTAGGTATTTTTAAAGATTATGAATTTTTAAAACATTTGTAACCAAATAACATTAAAATATTATTTCATCAAATTTTTTCAAAATCACAAAATTCTTAGAAATTTTACATTATTTTACCTCAGATGCCAAGGAAAATTGTGGAAAACTTAAATTTTTTTATCACAATGTTTAATTAATTTTAATGTTTTGGAGACATGTCTTTTAAAATAATTTTTATGGCTTTAATTTATTTTAATAAAATTTTTTAAAATTGCTTTTTTTTCTTTTTATAATCATTATTTTTGTTAATTTACAACTGTTAAGGTCATGGGGATTTGTGTATAAATAAAGTGAGGGCAGGTTGTGTAGAGCTGTTGACCACAGTACAAACACGTGTCAAGCCAAAGTACCATTTGTTTGGACACATACACGAAGGTATTTTTTTTTAATGTTATGTCTGTGCAGTTTAAATTAGATTGAATAAATCAAAGGTTACTTTCATTTCAGCTAAGGAAAGATATATATGAGATTTCATTTGACGTACACATTTATTCATTGAATTTTACTTATTCACCAGGATATGGCATCACAACAGATGAACAGACGATTTTCATTAATGGATCAAATTGCACTATTGCCTACAAGCCAAGAAATAAACCTATTGTATTTGACTATACGATTCCAGAAGGACATTCCAAATCTGAACTGGATAATTTGCCGGTTAACAACCTGTAGTTATGTAATTATTTACAGTATTGTTCCTCATTTTTGCCTCATTCTCTTCATAAAATATTTCACTGTACATCAGTTCAAGACCTGAAGATAATTGCCAACGTGAATCACTTGAGTGAATCAATGTAGAAGATTAACCAATGCAGTTAAAAATTGATTTTAACTAATACTTAGATGTCTCTTAGCTCAAAGGGACTGAATAGTGTCATCTGCCATCAGTTTCCCATAATATATACTGCAAATAGTCATTTTAATAATTGGGAATTTCAATTTATGAGGATATCATTAACATTGATAATAATTTTTTTAATATATTTAATTTTAAGAAGTTCATTGGCTAATATATACTATAAATAATGATAGTAAGCAAAATATTCTTATAATTAATTTTTTATAATGTTGTTCAAGTTCAAAATTGTGATATTTACAATTTATTGGATAAGCTCTCCATGTTTGATTTGATGTCAACTAAGGATTCCCAATAGCATGTACAACTTACCCTATATACTCGTTCTAAAGCCGACCTTTTTTGGACAAAATCTAGGGGGAAAAGTTGGGGGTTAGGCTGATGAGCGGGTCATGGGTGATTTCTGCATGGATATTGAATATCGGTGTTGTTATCGTAGATCATCAAGGTCCTTGTCTACATTCTAAAAGATTCGACTGCTCTACCAGAAGCTAAAATATATTATTAAACATCTGCACTTATCTCATTTAATCATTTTATTTATTTTTGTGAATGTTTTAATAAATTTTTTTTTAAAATCTTTTTCAACACGTTTTCGCCACTGTTTACCAAGGAAATTTTTTTAAATTTAAAAATACCGGTAACTCTTGCCTAACAAAGAGCAGAAAGATAAAGATAGGCATTACACAGTAAACAATCATAACTGATTTAGCTTGTAGTTTTTAAAAAAATGTGTACCATTGTGTTTAAGCTGTCCTATTATTTTTTAAGGGTCGGCTTGCGAGCAGGTTGTACACTTTTAATACTGTTCTCTTCCAAAAGAGGGGGGGGGACGTCGGCTTATGAACGAACAGGCTATAGAATGAGTATAAACGTTAACTGAAAGTCATTACACAATCTTCAATTCCTCAAATATTTTCCACAGTAGATAATGATGTAGAGCAGAGAAATAAAACTGATCTATTAAAAAACGAAATAAATCTTGAAAAGGTTTAAATGTGAAGAAGTTAATTGAAATGGTTCTATTTGAGAACTTGTTTTATGGTTTAGTAACAGAATCCATCATATTTTCAAAAATTAACATTATAAAATAAAAATATAAAATGTCTCATAAATATAACTTCTTTTCAATATGTATTGTCATGAACATTTTTTCTGAAATTTAAAAAGAGCTGTTATATTTTTTTTAAAACTTTATGAAAATAAATAGCTTATAGATTAAAATAATACTGTTTTTACTTAATTAAAAATTGGTGCTTTAAAAAATATTATAGGGTTGCTTTGTCAATCCCGAATTTGACCAAACTTTTACACTTAACCAACCTAGATGACAAAACAAATTATATAAAATCTATAGTTCGCCAAGGATTTACAAGAATGTTATCTTATCTTATCTTATCTGTTTACAGACGCTCCTTCTATACAGAAGATTATTGCGTCCTACGCTTATCTATGGTTTGTGTTTAGTCCTGCATTTTTATTAGAGATTTAAATGTTGATAAAGTGTTGGTTTTCCTGGATTCTTCAGGCAACCCATTCCACGCCCGAATTCCGGACGGGAAGAAGGAAAACTTGTATGTGTTTGTTCTTGCATACGGAATAAGAAAGGTGTTTTCATCCTTATGTCTATCTGAGGGTTGTATTAAGTTATCTTTGTGTTGTATTTCTAAATTAGAATTAATTGCTTTATGTATGATTACTACTTTGCTCTTGGTTCTTCTATCCTCTAGTGTTTCAAGGTTTAATGATTTAACTAATGGTGTTATTCTTGTCAGTTTTGAATATTCTCCAGTAATGAATCTGGCAGCTCTTTTTTGAATTTGTTCTAGTTTATCAATGTTTTCTTTGGTGGATGGGTCCCATACAGAAGATGCATATTCTAGTACAGGTCTCACCAAAGTGAGGTAGCATTTTAGTTTTATATCTCTATTACATTTGTTAAAGTTTCTTTTTATAAAGCCTAAGGTTTTGTTTGATTTTTTAATAACTTCATTGACATGGGGATTCCATGATAGTTTCTCATTTATTAAGACTCCTAAGTATTTTGCATCTTTAGTTTGGGTCAGTTCTTTTCCATGAATGTAATATTTTGAATTTATTTGTTTCTTTTTCTTTGTTACTCTTAACAGTTGACACTTTTCTGGGTGGAAAGACATACTCCAGTTAGTTTCCCATTTTATCAATTCATCTAAGTCTTTTTGTAAAATTTTGCTATCTTGTTCTGATTTAATTTTTCTATAGATTATACAATCATCAGCAAATAACCTAACTTTTGTACCTGTTGAGATGTTGTTGGGTAAATCATTTATATAAATTAAAAAGAGTAAGGGACCTAGCACAGTTCCTTGTGGAACTCCTGAGTTAACCTTTATTGGTGCAGATTTAGATCCATTAATTATTACAGTTTGCTCCCTGCCCAAAAGGAAGTCTTGGATCCAGTGATGTAAGGAACCTGAGATTCCAAAGTAGTTAAGTTTTTTAAGTATGACTTTTTTTAAAAATACAATGTTATATTATGCAACACAACTATCATTTAATCATGGACACATGAGCCCTGTTCACTTTAAGTTGTGCTACAAATTTGTAAAATAATGCACAAAAAATGGATGGTGTGCAACTTTGCAAAGGAGTTTTTTTACTTTGCAAAAGGACCAAGGAACCTTAGAGAGAACATTGGACATGAAAGCTCATGATAGTCTTGTATTACTGTTGAATGCTTTTATTGCCATGGATTGTGATCTGACAATTGAAATGAATGGCAAGCCCATGAATTTTCAGACATTTTAAAACTGACATTTATTTTATTCTTTTTATTATATTTATGGGAAAAAGCATTTAAAAAAAAATATGTTGCAATTTTTACTATTTATTAATGAAGTATCAAAAAATCCAAACGTTTCAGTTTATATATACATTAAAAATTGCTGTATCTGCATTGTAATAATGTATGTTATGACTTTTTTTTGTCCTAACGAACTTGAATTATAGTCGTGTACATTGCACTATATTTTTAACTCTGATATTCTCAATGATTTAAATAACATACACTTTTTAATATATTGTGATCTATCTTCATTCTGTACATTTGATTTTTACATTTTTAAAACAAATTTACAAAGTAAAAGAAAAACAACGTAACTGAAATATATATATAAATTTTAATACAAATGTTATATTCAAATGATGTATAAAATATATTCTTAAGTTATCACATTCCAGTTATCAACAAATCATGTATAAGGTTTCACAAGTGAGACAACAAACAAATGAGAAATGACTGATTTAGTGTATAGCAGCAATAAAGTAGACATGGCCACGCAAGAAACATAAACAAATCTAAGTAGAAAAAAAAATTAAAAATTCTTCTGTTTTTAAATCACAGAGGGCATCAAATTTAATACCCTACAAAAGGAGCTTCTAAAAAAACAAAACAGATTTATTTTTAAAAGTTTACCAATTAAATTTTACCAATAATAAATTACCCAATTTGTAGAAAATGTCTTTTATAATCTTAGAGAAAAAATAGAGGCCAAAAATGAGTTTATGAGCCAAAAAAAATACACCAGAACTAAATAATTGTTACAGGATTGATAAAATTTAATTAACAGCTGTCAAAGATATTGTATGGTTTGAAATATTTCAAAAGTTTACAATAATAATGTGAAGTGACAAGACTGGCAAAACTTTCAGTTTAATGTTAGTTTCAATCGTTTTCAAAAAATGCAACTTAACAATTCACATTGTGACTTAATATTACCTTAGGAATATGTATGACCCGACAGTTTTGGAAGTAAAGGCGGCTGGGTGTTGTGCTAGCCACACAATCCCCTCGTATGCCGTGGCTATTGAAACTTGTGAATGCTGCTTCACTTGCCCTATAGGCCAATGGTCTGAAAAGGGAACTTTTACTACTGCTACTATGTATGGCAAAGATTTATGTATGGAAAGTACATGACTTTAATTATTATAATCATTTGGACATCAATCTTTTAGATAAACAATTGTACCAGAAACATTGCCTCTTCTATAAATAGTGTCAGGAGTTAGGAAAAAAAAATTGACCAAATAGCATCACATAACGCAATTATTAATTTAACAAAAACTAACCCATATTAAATATAATTAATGTATAATTAATTACACAACAATTACATTTTTTTTGTTTTCCATGGCTTATGTTTAACTGAAAATCTGGCGAGAAATCAGCTCCTTCATAATTTCATTGCTGCCACCATAGATTGGCTGGACTCTGGCATCCACGTAAGCCTTGGCTATAGGGTACTCCATCATGTAACCCCAGCCTCCATGGAGCTGGACACACTGGTAGGCAATTTTATTCTGGAGTTCAGAGACCCTGGGGAGATGGTATTATACCAATGATTGAATTGATATTTATAACATGGTATTACAACCAGTGGCATCACTGTGAAGACCACACCAGGTGACACCAGCAAAAGGGGTGACACCAAAATATAAAATTCTGTGTTTCCCGATATTTGGCACAGGCAGATTTGGAATTTTATGGGGTGATTCGTGAGGGGGCGACACCATGAGGCACGACACTGGGTGACACCAACCCTAGTGACTCCTCTGATTACAACAGTATATTTCTGAATAAGACCATATATTTTAAGTTGATTCAAATTTAAAAGGACTAAAAAGTTTACTGTTTTTATGATAACAAAAATTATATATAATTAATTTTGAATTAGTTGAAATAAATATATCACCACTATGAAAACAAGGTACAAAAATAACAAATTTATCAGCTACAGAAAAACAGATTAATCAGTTCTGTGCAGCCTAATTAATGGTCAGAGACAAAATGTTTTACTTTATAAAAAAAAATAACCATTACCAATACTTGGCCACTGATGCTGTGCTACCATCAAGTTTCTTCTCATTGTGCAGTTCGATGCAGCGATCTATGAATGCTCTGCCAACTGCAATGTCAGACTTCATTTCAGCCATCTTGTGCTGGAGTACCTGCACAAAAAATTGTGTGTTAATATTCCATGAAGCAAAGAAATAAAAGGAAAGGGCCAGTGCATACTGATTGAGGTCAGATGTAATTACAGGGTGTCCACCCAAATCTGGTCCAAAAAAATCCTACCAGCCACCAAAAAATCCTACCATCCAACCGACAAGTAAAAGTTATTATTCGGACAAGTAAAAGTATATATTCGATAAGTAAAAATTTAACTTGCAGTATTGTATGTTTTTTTGTTAACATATTTTGTAAAAAATAACCTAAAAACTGACAAGAACACAACTACATACCTTCATTCTACTTCAGCAATGTATTCATTTAGACTAGAGGATCACATCTGTACTACGTACTTGATATCCGTATAGTCAAATTATTCATCCTTAAAGAACTTATCATTGTACTTAAATTGTTCATTGGTAAAGTTGATTTATAAAACAAATAATTTCAAATTATTTACACTATATATACAGTTTATAAACAATTTACAATAGACAGCTGCCTTTTAAAGCTTCAGCTCAGCCTCCCTCTCATTGATGAGAGCAGCTAGAGCCTTTACCTCCTCTTTCTTCTTTGTGGCATCACTGTTAAAAGCTAAGCTTTTTACAATTGAAGCATGTACATCTTTTCCTGTTTCCTTCACTGCCTTTTCTATAATTTCATCAGCAGATTTGATTAAAAGATCAATTTCAAGCTCTATCTTCCTCTTCTTTGCTTTCATGTCTGTGATTTCTTCTGCCTTTCTCTTCCTTTTCCCAGTCTGCTCACTTTCTTCTTTATCTTTCTTCTTCTTATCTATAGCATCAATGTAGGTTTTGTGGGCCTTACTAGAGTAGTCTAACATTTTTTTGTTGATAGGAATCTCAGCCAAAGGCCCGTTGTCCTTGACATACTGACATATCAGTCTCTTAGCTACTAAACTTTCTTCCAACAGGTTCTCTACAGTTGTTTCTTTGTTGGTTGAGAAACCCCTCTCAACATCAGCATTGCCATGGCTTAGCAGCAGGACCATCTGGATTACCTTTTTCAATGCAGGTGAACTATCCAACTGACCATGTTCAATGAAGAACTCATCTAGGCGCTCACCATTGTACCTCACTGTTGATTGAGACAGCCTATCTACCAGGGTCTCAAAGTCATATAACACCTGATCCACCTCATCACCCTGGATCCATTTCGTAAGGCTGAGATGCTCTGTCACTTTCTTGAACAGTTTCTTGGCTTTGATGGGTTCAAGTGTGATAACAGTTGGGTCCAAACACTGTATGAAACTGACAATGTCATACTTAAGGGGTGACTTGCTAAGAATCTTGTTAACCATGCCCTTTATAAATTTGAGGAAGTTTTGTCTGAAATCTTTCAACTTAAGCTCTGAAACCTTCCCTGCTTCTTTCAGTTCTTTCAGAATGACTTCTGCCTGGTGACCTAAGCTGAAGTCTGCCTCCCGTTTGAAAGCATTGGATGGCAGGTCTTTGGGTATTTTAAGGTGTGAAGCTTTAGTCACTGTCATCACATATTCAGGAGTTAAGATAAGGCTGTAGAGTCTTTTGGTCATGGCGAAGAGGTCTGCACCAAGAAAGGGTGACAGTGGAGCATCGGCCTGAAACTTCTCAAGAAAGGGTTTTGCAATCTTGGCTACAAATATGAAGGTGTGAAGCTTAGCTTTGAACAGATAGTCCCCTTCCTTGTCTACCAGTGTTAAAAAACTCTTACACCCAGGCTTGTTGACTGTTCCCTTTTTTACTGCAGACAGGTAGCGTAAAATGGCTGGCCAGATTTGCAGTGCTCGTTCAGCAGCTGGAACATTCTCCAACCAACGATGTCCACAGAACTTGAGAGGAAGTTTGGAGGCCTCTGTTACTTTAAAAAAGTCCTCCCTTCTGGCTGGTGATTCCTTAAAGAGGTAATAAAGAGACTTTAAAACATCTTCCACACCCCAACCTGAATCCTCAACACCCTTTTTAAAGCTGTTGTGCACCGTGTGCAGGCCACAAGAGCCAATATTAATCAAACTCATTCCATTATCATCCTCCATTTCTTTGCACAATGTTTTAAACACTTTCCAGTTAACATTTGGTCCATCCATAGATAGCTGCAAAATCTTTTGACTTCCTGCTTTCTCAATGAAAGACCTCAAGTGAATCATGATATCATTTGCAGAAGCATGTCCAAGGAAATAGGAGTCTATATACTTTGATCTCACCATACCTTCAGAATCAATAAATCTCACGTGAACATCGAGCTGCTTTTTACCAAGGTCAGCGTTATGGCTCTCATCAAACATTATCACATCACATAAGTAACACTGTCTCTTAAACTGTCTAGAATGGCATCTCTGATAGCAGGGGCTATGCCAAACGTAGCTAAGTAACCTACTTTGGTACGTCCACAGGTAAACTGTTTGGCTATATCCGAGTCAGGAAACATCTGTTGAAAAATGCTGCCTATGTCGTCTGAGCTTCGAGCACTGGAGTGGCTAGAAACTAGGTGCATTGTCCACCTAACCTCTGCTTTTAGAGTATCTGTAACTTTAAGAGTTGGCTGTTTAGTTGTAGTTGAAGTTGGATTAGATGTAGTTGAAGTGGCAGTCTGATTCAGAGATGATGGAGGTGTTGATTTTGTTGCAAAACTAAGCATTGAACTGCTACCACGATGACTTGCACTGGCCCGCATGTGCTTTTGTGAAGACATATGGGCGTTCAAGGCTTTTATGCCTGACGATCCTATATGGTAAGCTTGACCACAGTACTTGCACTTGAACTTTTCACGATTTTCACTTAGTTGTTCAAGCCACTCAGAGTAAGAAGTGTCTTTTAACCAGTCTGAATTAAAATAACATTTCCCCATGTTGATGGGATTGATAGTGGTTTTTGTAATAGTATACAAATTGTCAATATCTGGATAGTGAAGTAAGGAACAAATTTAAACTGACAAAAAGTAAACTAGTCTTAAGACTTTAGTCAAGAATTTGCCTACTGCAGCCTACCCTAAAAACTGTTAGTTAACACACTTTAAATTGTAACCATTTAACTAGACTAGAATCTAGATTTCTATATGTTTAGCACATAATTTTCAACACTGAACAGGACTGATTTTTAATCAATTTAATCATAAAAAATAAGCTTTGATTTGAAACAGAATCTAGATCTAAACCTATTTAAATAGTTGCTTTAATAGTTGTGACTTTGGCATACCGTGACTGTTTAAATATTTTAAAAGAAATTAACTGAACTAGATCTAGATTTTAGACGTGGCTAGGCTAAGCCTAAGGTTTTTTTCGTTTTTAATTTTCACAAAATACTAGATTAGAGAGATCTATTGACTTCAAGCAGACAAAATGGCGACTGCTGCTAAAGCAGCTAAACAATAAGCACAAAAATCGTAGTTAACACTGCTCCCATAAATTTTTTGGAGATATAACAAAAGTAAATAGATATCTATTATTTACTCAGATCATGATATATTTTTAACCAAAATCCTAATATGAATATCTAGATCTAGTATATCACATTAATTACTATTACGCGGTTACTAGATCTATACTATGGGCACTATGGCTAAGCGTAAGCAATTTCACAATTTCTATCTGTTTCAATCACAGTGCACTTTATGTTTACAATGCCATCTTTAACGAGAATTATTTTGTTTAATATCTGTAATTTGTTTGTATAAGTTTAGTTTTCGACTTTTGTTTTAAAACACACATTTAAAAAAAATAAAACTATAGATATATACGATATGATATCGATATGGACAGGGGACTCTGTCATAGGTAAACAACAGTTTTTTATACTGCTGCGAACTATTGGTATTTCCAAACCAAAACAATGTGCAACGTGAGCCTCGTCATTCATTTATTTCTATCTTTTA
>CALYLW010002893.1:0-24737 GCA_944989445.1 Ampullaceana balthica | reverse complement strand
ATCTTTTTTCGCCAACTGAGTCTGATTTATTTACGGCCTCGTTCCTTGCAAGACTTCCTGAAAGACACAGTTGTCAAAATGGCGATGGGTTTTTGCGGCAAAACGTCTGTGATTGAATGAACACTACGACAGGAACTACTGGTGGACCGCCGAGGACCAGCCGGCAGCACTAGAATACCGCCGCATGTCCTTGCACTCCATATTAGATCTGTGCAAAAGAACCCGGAATTGGAGCCGCGCAGGCCGTGAGAACAGCGCCGCGTCCGAGCCACCCAAAGAGAACAGACACAAAAAGCAGCACAAAGCTACAAGTATCAAACATACGCGAGTCGGCCCCGGTGTCACCACCGACCGCCCTACTAAACAAGGAGACAATGCACCACTTTGAGGTTGTTGTGACCCGCCCCCCCACTGCTCATTTAAATGACTTTCCATCACCCTCCTAAACATTTAGTACGCGTGATTGGCCGACCACCAGCGACAGACGGGGACGCTCAAGATGGAGGGTTGATGTACAGTGAGCCGCGTTGGTGTTGTTCGTCCCGTCTTTGCTTTTGGAACAAATCCGTTTACTCGATTACCTCACTCCTGTATCAGGTTGTTCCCGTTACCCCGCATACCATTTAATACTTACCCTTCCCCCACTTTACCTTAAATACACTTAACCCTGTCCCGTTTCGCCCAGCGTCCAACCTAGCCCGCCTCCTGGCGTGTCGTCTTGTCTCCCACCATAACGGGTCGCCGGTATATTGATACCCCCCCTCACCCCAACCCCCCCCCACACCCACCCCACCCGGCCGGGCCGTGGGTTTTGTGTTGTTTTTGCGGTTTTACACGCACTTAGTCGAGTACGGGCAACTCTGATGTTTTACCTCGATGATACGTGTTATGAGCTGACTTCATAGAAGTTACGGGATAAGAGCCCTCATGGATGTACCAGGGTCTTGATGGCGCCGGCTATGGTACCGCCCGGAACCAAACTACCAATAGATTCGGTTGGCCTAGTCACCACCCATTCACTCACCGTACCCCAGGCCCTCACTCGCCGGTTAGTCTGGTTTGGTCTGCGGCAGCATGTAGGCAAGGTCGTCCGTAACGGTTGGGACGCACAAACGTTGGGATAGACTACCCCCCCACTGGTGACATGCGCCGTCGGCGATCTGCATTCGCAAGAGGGGCGGGGCGAGTACGTCTCTCGTGGGGGGGGACGGGCGATATTTTAATGGCGCGAGAGAGCGACAGCGCGACCGAGCCGAAGAAGACGACCCAGCAAGCTAGCCCCCCGAACAAGCACAGACCGCAGCAGAGAGAGCAGCCCAGCAGACCAAGAAGTCCCAAGAGCAGAAAGCCAAAGCCAGCGAGGAAGAGCACGTAAGGGTGAGCCGCAGAGCAAGAGAGAGCCCCGCAGCGGCGTTGGGGGGGGCGGAAAAGTATGGGTGTGGGTGTTTGGGCTTGTGGGTTTGGTATTGGGTGGGTCTAGATGGGGTGCTTGTACTCTGTAACTGTTACTCTGTGGCCCCGTCCTAGAAGCTCACGGCGAACCCGGGCCATGGTCACGGACGTCCGAGTGGCTGAGTCCGTAGTATGTGGTCCCGCTCACTCTACCATCCTCTGATCATGACCGAGCGGTTTCGACGCGGTCGCGCAACGGTCTCTTTTAGACGTGAGCGGCATATCCGTTCTCTAACACCGAGGAACTACCACTGTAATGATATATATCGACACTTGTGCAATAACGTCCGGACCACTTCTTGCCCCCCTTGAAACCACAATAGAGCCGTAGGCGCCTTTTATTACATATATAGTCAGCTGACCCGTGAATAATTAAAATTGCGGCACACGATTATTAGTATTGTTATTATCCCCTATCAGCTTTTTTTCTAGAATATACACAACGTATTCTAAAAATATATCCCAATCAACTCCAGTCACACTGTCACGTGTCGTTAAAAATGAAGTGTTGTTTCCAATTTTTTGACAACAATTCCATCAGAAATTGGGGCCACTTGGTGGCTCTCCCCCCCTCCCCTGCCCCCCTGTCTCGGGCCAAGTTACGGATGCTCCCGTCTTCAGATTCCAATCGATTTCGCCCCTGACGCATTGTTCGGCCTCCTTGTGCACTTATTGGAGTGGACAAGCCATTGTTCACATAAGGTACATTAAACTTCTGAAACACCTAGAGCGATAGAAGACACCAACCGCAGCACACCATACAAAGTGAGTAAATCAATTCCATTAATTCACCCCAGCAATTACCAGTCTAATTGAGATAATACAATCTCCAACTGCATCCTAACGTAATACAATACCCCTCAGTTGTCTGTCTTCAAGCTGTTTATACAAACACCTCTTATACATTCCGTATGCAAGAACCAACACATACAAGTTTTCCTTCTTCCGTCCGGGAATTCGGGCGTGGAATGCTTTGCCTGAAGACACCAGGGAAAAACCAACACTTTATCAACATTTTAAATCTCTAATAAAATGCAGGACTAAACACCAAACCATAGATAACGTAGGACGCAATAATCTTCTGTATGACGGAGCGTCCTGCCAACACCCCGTACAAATGTTCCAAGGATCCATGATGAAGAGTACGATTGTGTTGTCAAAAGGCATCAAACGTCCACCGTGACCAGCACCCCTACATTGTGAGAGTCCCCGCTTGATAAACTCAGTTTCAGCTATGTGTATCCCAAAAAACGTACGTTCCCAGCTCCTGCTATGCGTTTGCACCAATCCCAACCCAATTCTGTGATACTTTATCTACGACATAGTGTTCTGGATGGCGGCCCACCGTCGCGGGCACCCCCCTCCACCCCCCGTCGAGGCGCCCCGTCTATTCCCGACTACACGTCCTCAATGTCACCTATCTGAAAATCCCGGAATAAAATCTAAATTCCACCCCCATTACTCGTATTGTTACGAGCAATCCCCCCTCATATAACTAGAAAAGTACAACAGTCCCTTTCCATTTTATTTGTACCGCCTCTTGAGCCTTCTTCGTTAAGCTACTGTCCCATGATGACTATATACCTTGATGGGGGCCCCGGCCCCCACCAGGTCCGTCAGATAAGCGATAGCCTTCCACAAATCTTCCAATCAAGTACAACGGTCACCCCCCCATTGAAAAGGCCACCTACGAACCCTGATGTGTGGAATCAAGTTGTCTACCAATCCTGTACCAAGGTTCTTTAATCCACATGCTGCCAATCTTTTTATCTGGCTGTAAGTACCTATTGATTGCCCCCCCCCCCCTGGAATTATTTGTCCAGGGCTGGCAGCCCATGCTGACATAACTTCATTTCAACTCTACTACACTCATGGCAAGGATCGTGGCAACACCAAGAGTAGTGCGTAGACTTATCTCGCTCCACCACGTGCACATGCTCCCTTTGACCGCCAGAAATGTTTATAGTTCGCAGCTTTAAGGCCCTCAACTACCAGGAGGTCTGAAACTTTATGCCGGCTCCCACGCACCACCCACCCCCACCCCACGGTGGACGCGACATGCAATAGACATCACAGGACCTGACCGCCTACGCAGGGGACTTTTTTACACCGGGATGGTCGGTTCGTAGCCGCCAGCCTCCAACTCACACGCGCGGTTATGAATTCGGCTAATGTCTATGCCACGTCGCATGTCCTTTAATGAAACTTTAAAATCTGGGCAATATCATGCCTGACGACATCCAGTTCAGGTTCCAAATGTTTCACAATCAGAGCTTGACGATGGATCATACAGTGATTAAGTTCAATTTTGAGATTTCTCTCTCTTGCAAAAGCCGAAAGACGACTTTCACGACACAACATAACTGGAGCTCCATCAACAGACACAGCAATACAGTCTTCCACTTTTAAATTAACTTTTTCTAAGTATTCATTAACTTTATTTACATCAATTAGTTGACGTCGCAGCTAGGGCTGTCAATTTTGTTGAAAAAAGCTGCCCGGGTACCCGTGAAAATATCGAACGGGTACCCGGGTTACCCGTTCTAAACGTCGTATAATTTTCCCCGTCATGACCGCTATACAATGGAACCTAGCCACCATCCATGCACCTCATTTCACACAGTAGTAGTAGCCAACGGCTTGCTTCCAGTAACATACTATTACTAATGCACTACAATTAACTACAATTTACAATGCACTAATTTTTTTTATTCAATTCCTGCTGTAAATGCATTCGTCATACTCATAAACTAAAACTAGAGTAAACTGAACATGCAAACAAAATATCAACAGAATGACGTAACGTTCAATGTCATACCTTTAATGTTAATATCCACTTGGCGTCGGTAGTCAATGCTAAGGGCGATGACGTATGCTATACTGCGGTAAATTTCAAGTGATCGTGCTTTGGTCAATGGTACTGCTTTTGTTGACACCAACAAGTTTCTGATATAGGTGGGTCAGCGTTTTTTTAATCAATATCAATTTTACGAATAGCTTTCAGATGGCGTTTTATCGCACTGGGTTGCCACCCTTCGCAGACACAATTTCATTACAATGCTGCATTTTGCAGTGTCACTGTCAACTCGCTTGGCATGATTCCACACGGCCGACGTCTTACCCATCTTATTAACCATAAAAGCTGACAACTTTAGGTGTATATCAATTTTTGGGCTAGGCAAACACGTGTTAATGAACCCAAGAAACACACGCGAATGCAAGAGTGTGGGTTATAGCAGTGCTTCTCAAAGTGGTGGTCCGCGGAAGTTATCAAGAAAGGAGAGAGAAATATAATTATAATCCTCCAATTGCTACCAATAATACTAACCCTATAGAATTTGTCATTTTTTACAATAAGCTAATAAATGAAAGAAATAAAAGGAAATAAAATACATTTCGCTTGCATGTAAGTACAGGGAAAATAGTGCACAGGTTCCTGGTGCAATGGAAAAATTCCTGCCGGTCCGCCATACTAAAAAGTTTGAGAAGCACTGGGTTATAGGATTGAAGAGAGAAATGGGGGGGGGAGGGTAGAAAAACGACATTAGATAGTATCAATCGGTCTCCCACTGTCGGCTATTTCAAAGCAAAGTTAGTCTCAAAGCAAGGGTGTTTTTATGAGAAAAAAAAACAGACACGGCATCTTTCATCTCTGTGCAGTCCATCCTCACGGCCGACTCCTGCCCATCCTACACTGTTAGTAACTATTTAATTTATTAAATTTAAATACTGACGACCTTGTACTCATTATTAACATCTGTGTTTTCTAGGTCAGCACGTGTTAATGAACACAAGAAGTAGAAGCTAATGAAAGGGTGTGGGTTATAGGAGTGAAGGGAGGAGAGGGGGGAGGGTAGATAAACAACATTAGCTAGTATCAATCGGCGTATTTCAAAGCAAAGTTAGTGAAAGCAGGGTGTTTTTTTTTATTAACAAACAGCGTCTTTCATCTCTAAGCAGTCCATCCTTTTTTGGCAGAGGACTTTTGTTGTCTTTATATGATTCTTTTAAAGAACCATAACTTTTTTGTGTTGTTCGGTTTCTGTTTCACGTTGAGAGAAAAAAGATTTAACAAATACATTGTAGTTTGTAGTGACCGTTGACAGATATTTCTCCTTAGATCTATTTTGGAAACAAAAATTTTCATTTGATAAATTGTTTCGCGAGCCCCAATGTAAACACAAAAAAGCCGCACGGGAGCCGAAGTTTGGCCTACGGTTAATATAGCCTATAGACTATAGACCTTCAAGCCACATTTTCACGGGTACCCGAGCGGAATTTTATTACCCGGGTAATCACACGGCAACGGGTACCCGGGTCCCGGGTACCCGTTGACAGGCCTAGTCGCAGCTCGAATGGAGCACAAATCAACATTTCCTCTTCAATTGTTTGTAAATCTTTGTATCGAACATATACCACAAATAGCACATTACTACTGACATCCGTGGTCTCATCAAGCTGAATAGCTAAGAATTTACTCGAAATTTATAGAAGAAAGTACTTGTTCCCGGACATTTTCGGCCAAAGTAGAAGTTCTATCTTTCACAACTTTTGCTGACAAAGGTACTGAATTTAGTTTCAAACATAGATCATACAGTTGTTATCTTCAATTTTGGGATTCCTCTCTCTCTTGCAAAAGCTGAAAAATCGTATTAATAAACTTTATAAACCGTGCCTCTCGTAAATATACGTACACATGACGGATTTTTTTCTATTTAAAGATAAAAATCTGGCGGATTTTTTGCGGAATTTATATGTCTCAAATAAGACCGTTTTACCCCCAGGAATTCCATTTTTACCGCAAATGGGGTAATTTACCCCCTGTTCGTCGACCCCTGGTTTAGTGGGAAGGAATCATAGAAATAACTGGCTGTTATATTTCCGTATTTAGCCATAAATATTCTCCTGTGATATTACTATTTCCAACATAAACCTGTAAAAATGTCCATAAAAATAATGTCAACTTGCTTTCAATTTATTTTTCATTTACGACATGATCCAATTGAAAAAAGAAAAACCAGAAGCACTAGTCTACATTTCTCAACACCTGCTATAGCGTTCTTTCCAATGGCATTGGATTGTAATATAATAAACCACCTTGAGTGAATATAATCAGTGGCGTAGCTAGGGGGGCGGTGGGGGCGGTCCACCCGGGCGGCACTCAATAAGGGGGCGGCATTTGTGGGCATTTGAAAAGTACAATCGTTTCCGACAACCGCCCTTTTTTCTTTCAAGGGGAAAACCAAGGTGAAACAAAAATATTTGTAATTTCGAGGCTTAATTAACGGATTCGCACAACATTTTTTGATTACATAGTGGATATTATAACTAACGCAAAACCGTCCAAACATTTTAAATCGCTCAAAAAAGTTGTCCATTTGTTTGGAAAACTAAGCGGTATAAGTTTACAGATGACTCTTTTATAAGAAAAGTACCAAAAAAACACATCACCGCTGGGCTGAATAATATGTGCTATTATTATCGCCACGACTGTTTTTGCGTGGAATTTCGACATACGCTGAATAATTCGCGAACACGTACCTACAAGGCATGGCGGTTCAAATATTGTGTTTAACTTGCAAGTAGTCATTTATATTACTGTTTCAGTTTTCAGAAAATTATTGTTAGGTAAGTTATTAAAAAATTAATTTATTTTGCTTTTATTGCATTAAAGTAGCACAAATAATTTGTGTTTTTCATTAAAATGCGGTTTTTCATTAAAAATGTTACGCCTATCCAATTTAATAAAGTAATGTGTAAATAAGTTGAATTTGTCTATTTTATGGAGAATCATTAAGATTTATTATAAGAATATGAAAATATTTAAAATTCTCCGTTAATAAACACCACAATGGGCATCGATAATTTCGAAAAAAGACATACCAGTACTTTAAAATTTCAAGCGTCTTGGAAAAATTGACATCTGAAGAGGTAACTAGTAAAACGAGATCAGATGCTGGAATTTTACTCAACTCAATGCAATCTTTTTCTTTTCTATGTTATCTCAGTTTACGGGAACCCGTCATTTTTTAAATTAATTCAAACCCATTGTATGGAACAAAAAGATGTGCTAATAGAGAAAATATGTTATATCAGCCAAACAATGTGTGAAGAGTTGTAGATATCAAATAAACGCGGAGTTAGGAAAAAAATATGAGTGGTGAAAATTAAAAAGACGTGGTTCTATCTTTAGAAAAAGAAGTACACCGAGAAATGTTTTTATCCATGGATGGAATTATAAAAGAACGCTTTGATGAGTTGCATGTCCTTGCAAGAAAATATTCTTATTTCGTATGAAACCTCAAAATGAAGCATTTGAACATCAAATAACTTACTGTTTTGTCATTGATAAAGGACAGTTCAATATGGAAAGAAAAAGGATCCAGGTTTTTATGGCTGTATCTACACTACAAGAAGAGGCATTATGTTAGAAAAACGGGGGAAAAGGCCTCCTTGATCTATTAAAATTTATTCAACAGTATAGATCGGAAAATTATGTACCCAAAATTGTAATTTTGCAATGAAGTTTTTAAACAATTGCTATCAGTGTCGCTAGTTATGAAAAGAGCTTCTTCAAACTGAAGTTGATAAAAAATTATCTTCGTTGCATAATGAGCGATTTAATACAACAAAATCTTGCAATACTCTCCATAGTCCATAGAACACGATAGTGCAGATAATTTTAATTTTGATAGCATAATACACGATTTTTCTATTATGGAAGTTAGAAAAGTAATTGTATAAATATGTTTACATACTAATGTATACAATTTCTTTGTTTGTAAATAAAAAACATTTATTTATAAATACAAAATAAGAAGAATAGTGATTGGTAATGTTTTTTTTGTGTGTAAATGTGAAAATTGTTTTGTCTCTTCGTAGAATCTGCTACCTCAGGAACTTTCTTGTGGCCTTTAAAAAAGTATCTTGTATTTTATATATTTGTATTTATAGGTATATAATCTTATGCGGCCTCCTTTATTACTGCTTACATAAATATGGCATGCAATGGTAAACATGTTCCCCACCTTCACTTCGTTTCAATTACAATTGTTTATTCATGTTTATTAATTGATAAAAACCATATTATAATCGACTAACTGGCCGTCAATAAATGACGTAAAGCGATTTTGGCTGATTTTTCGGCCCCCTCCCCTCGTCACACATGGTCACGATAACTTAGACCCTTTCTTCAATATATGACGTCACAAAGCTTTTACACATAAAAGCCCCATTTTCTATTTGAAAATGAGCATGTTTCAAATAAAAAGTGTGTCATCATATATATATTTACGCTCAGTTATCGCTGACTGCCTCACGCCTAACGCTAAATCATAATTTCCAGATTAACAATAACCAAACAACGCACGAACCTATGAAGTCAGCATTTGTGTTGTAAACAGTGCTGGCTGACTCAAAGAATTATTTTTTTGGTGCAGTAATTTGGTGCGATGCTTTCTAAAATTACTTTAAAAATCGTGTGGTGATTAGCACTGTAAAAAATATTATATACATACTTTGTGTACATTTCAGGAATATTTCGTATTTATCATACAAGGATAAGTTACTTGGGCTTTTGACAAAAAACAACCCCTTTTATAAAATACTTTGTGTACATTTAAGAAAGTTTAATATTACGTATTTATCATACAAGGACAAGTTAGTTGGACTTTTGCAAAAGATGGGCGCCTTATCGCCCTTAATAAAAAAGGGGGCGCCTCAGGCGCCACGGCGCAGCAGCACAAACTAGTTTAAGTATGTTTTTAGTGTAACGCTGCATTCTAATATCGTAACACCCGTTTTAAATAAACGTCATTAAATAAAGTGTCAGTAATCAAATATGTAAGTGGAAATTTTATTTAAAGTTGCTCGTTTTGACGTGACGTCACATTTCTTAAACACCCAACCCCCTGGTCTCACATCGTCACAAATGTGTGACTCCCCCCCCCTCGGTGCGTGACGTCATTTATGGACGGCCCCTAAAAAGGGCGGCAAAAGTTCTAGCTACGCCACTGAATATAATGTAAGATTATAATTATAAAATATAATATTAAGATATTAAATTAAACATTTATCTTTAAGTTACTTGATGATGAACGTTATTTATAGACAGTCTTATTGTTTTATTAACAACTAGTAACAAAGCCCACCCAAGGACGGGAATAAGTGTAGGGTGACCTGTGAAGTTCATGGACGCTATGTTTTGGTAGTTGTTATGCTGAAGCGTTTGCAGGACATTGTCATCACAGGGCAAGGGATGTGGACAACAACAACAACAAAAACAGCAAAAACAACCAAAAACAACAACAGCAACAACAAAAGCAATAACAACAACAGCAACAAAAACAAAACAACAACAACAAAACAAAAACAACAACAGCAAAACAAAAACAACAAAACAACACACACAAAAACAACAGCAACAACAACAAAACAAAAACAACTAAACCACAACAACAAAACAACAACAACAAAACAACAACAATAACAGCAACAAAAAACAAACATCACTTAAAAATCTTGCCACTACCCCCCAGGACCATCAAGGAAAAAGCATTTAACAGAATTGTCATTGGAATAAGCGGCTGGCATCGCTTCAAGATGGGAACAACATAATGAATTATGACAAAAAAACTGCACCAAAAATAACTCGTTTTGAACCTCCGTGTAATATGTAAATTTTTCTCCGCTAGTGATTGGCTGTAGGAGTCATATGTGTTTGAGGGACCAATCGCTATAGATAACGGGACAGAAAGGACAGAAACTTGCCTTTTATTATATAGGATAACCATAAAAAATGTTTTGAACTTTAATGTTATATAAATTAAGTAACACCATTTAATTGACTCCCTCTAGATGTAATCGGAGATTTCGGGCTCCAGTAATCGTCTGACTGTAACAGTTGACGACATGACTAGTAATAATCTGAAAGCAATTAATAAAATAATTTATTTCTTTATGTTTAGAGCGCTGCAATTGATCAAATTTAGAATGTTCACATTAAAAGTAAAAGCGTTTTTTTTATTATTATTTAATAATTTTTTAGTTTGTTTAGTTCCTCGGCAGAAATTGATAAACGCGGTTGGTATAATTGTGTAAATTAGCAATCTAACTATGAGAGACAATCCTGCGGATCACTAGTGGTCCGCTCAGATGTGCCTGGTGGTCCGCGAGCAAAGCATGCAATTTTTATTTTTTTTAATGAAGAATACGAAAAGGTATAAATGTTGTCACATTTTAAATACATTGATTAATTTTAGACACTCGATGGCGATAGCGTAGCATTTTGACTGTTTTTTGTTGGAGATTGTAGAATTCTTCAGGATCACATATCTCCTGCTCCACTGGAGATTGGGGCCGTCCATAAATGACGTCACGCGCCTGGGGGGGGGGAGGGGGGACAAGCATTTGTGACGAAGGGGAGGGGCGTTAAAGACATGTGACGTCACATCAACAAAAAGCACGCATTTTTAAATAAAATGTCCACTTAACTAATTCATTGCTTGCTATTAATTTGATGCCATTTTCAATGGCCTCACGCGTGTTATCTGTCAAAATTCTGACAAACTACAATGTACAACTTTTCCCTCTAAACATGAAACAAAAATCATAAAACACAAAAGACTTTGGTTCTTTGAATGAATCAATGACAGGAAGTTAACGAGTCTTTGAAATACGCCGACATTATTTACCGTATATACTTATTCTAAAGTCGACCTTTTTTGGACAAAATCTAAGGGGGAAAGATTGGGAGGGGGGTCGGCTTATGAGCGTGTTATAGGCAATTTCTGCATGTACATTGAATATCGGTGTTCTTACTGTAGATCATCAAGGTCCTTTTCTACATTCTACAAGATTCGACTGCTCTACCAGAAGCTATAAAATAATATTAAATATCTGCACTTACCTTATTTACTTATTTTATTCATTTTTGTGAATGTTTTAATTAATAAATTGTTTTACAGATTTTTTTTTCAACAATGAATTTAATGTACGCGCTTTCGCCACTTTTACACACACTCAAAAATAAAAAAAATTAAAATTGGTTACTCGGTTACTCTTGCCTTACAAAGAGCACAAAGACAACGATAGGTAGAACAAAGTAAACAATCATAATGACCGAAAACGATGGCGCGATTCAGAGAAGGTTACTACAAGAAAGAAACCTATCTCTGGATAAAGCTGTAGAATTGGCCTTGGCTATGGAGCAAGCGACCAAGGACTTCATTTTCATACCTAGAAAGAATCACAAAGAAATTTTCATGTTGTGCAAAGCAATCATCAAATCCAGCACTAGCCACACTTCATCCGTGGGAATGGCCTCACAAACCTTTGGCACAGAGTGCATGTGGACTATGCAGGACCATTTCTAAAGACTAGGCTATGTTTTAGTGGTGTTAGATGCACACACGAAATGGGCTGAAATAATACCTACAAGTTCTACTACATCATCAACTACGATTGATATACTTAGAACAATTTTTTGCAAGATTTGGATTACCCAATCAAATTGTTAGTGATAATGGACAGACAATTTGTATCTGAAAAATTCAACAAATTTGTCACTAACAAATGGTATTAAACATATTACCAGCTCACCATATAAACCTTCCACAAATGCTCTTGCTGAAAGATTAGTACAAAGTTTTATACATGCAATGAAAACTTCTGCAAGTGACTCGGGAAATATTGTCACAAAATTAGCAAGATTCCTACTTGCATATCGTAATGCTCAGCATAATAGAACTGGCGAATCACATGCACAAATTAATGTTTGGCAGACAACTTCGTACCAAAACTTCATTGGTCAAACCAAGTGCTAACGAAACAGTGTTCAAGCAACAAGCTGAGCAAGGGCGATACCGTGAATTTAGTCCGGGACAAACAGCTCTCATAAGGGACTACATGAATCTAAATAAATGGATCAGTTGAACTTGAACAATTGTAGAGAGATCTGGTCCGCTCTCCTACATTGTCGAAATTCATCCGGGGATAACATGTCGCAGACATGTCGATCAGATAAGATCATCATCGGCACACATCACTCCAACTATTTAAAGGGAACAATTACCGACATGGTTTCCACCTCTTCAGGTCGCAAAACCAGCCGCAACATGATAGTGTGCCGAATTCATCTGTTCCTGACATCTCAGAAGTCGAGGAACCAACAATTCAAACCACATCAGAGTCAAGAAATACATCTGAAAATGTCCTAAGAAGATCGAAGAGACAACCAAAGCCAACAAAAAGACTCATAAATGAACTTAAAAATATTGTGTGTGTGTGTTTGAATTGAATGTTCATAATGTCAAAATTAAATGTAATCATGACATTTCCTTTGGAGGGGAGATAGTTTAGTATACTGTGGAAGGTTAACACCGGTCAAAATACATATCCAAATTAACGATGTCCCTTCCAGGGTTGCCATATTGGCCTTTTAAAGGCCACATTCTCAAAATTTGGCCTTTTTTAAGAGGGTTTGGTCTCAAATTTTTTGTGTGGATTTTTGGCTTTGTTCTGGCCTTTTTCTTTAAAAAATAAAAAAATTAATATAAATATAAAAAATATATAAAAATAATCTTTATCACAAAAAAATAATAAATAATTAAAAATTTGCAAATAAGTCAATAACTTTATTAATTATTTCCTACTTTTTGAATAGCTTACGTGTATGTTAGACATTAAAAAGTTTTTAAAAAGTTTAACGAAGTGGCTATTAAGAAAAAGCCAGATAAAGAATGCAGCTCACATTTTTAGACGCTATTGTTAGAATCAGGGCTGAGCTTTTGTTTACAAATAATTGCAGTAAGGACTTTCTAATGTCACCAAGAATGCTTCATGACTTTACATGTGATAACGTTTATAATAATACTGCAAATAGCAGTCTAGAGGAAAAGGATGACCTTCTTTCAAATTTGTATGGTTGTATCATAGTCTAATTATTTTGTGAATATAACCATACATAAGAACATTGGCATTTACACATTTATCATCCCTTTTCTCCTTCATTTTAAATAGTTAAATAATTTTCAGCCGTTATGAGCCGTCCATAAATACGCCACGCAATTTTGGCAAATTTTTCAATGTATTTTCACCCCCCCCCCTTTCGTCACACGTAATCAAGAGCTAGACCTTTCCAATATGACGTCACAGTTCTTAAAAGTACCCCCTCGCCATACTTCGCCAAAAATCTGTGACTCCCTCCCGGCCCCTAGGTGCGTGACGTCATTTTTGTTGACATTTTTGATATAACATAAGTTTGGCATTTTTTGTCCTTTTTTGTCAGTCAGTTTGGCCTTTTACCCAAATTACAATCTGGCAACCCTGGTCTCTTCCGCCAAAACAGAATAATAAATGTTTATGTTTATGTGATTTACTGAAACCACTCAGTGCACCACAGTGACAGGGATACATGTAATAATATCATAAGAGAATAATTGTTGTTTAATACGGAAGTATAACAGCCATTTATTTATATGGCAAGCGTATACGCACGGTCCGTGCGAATAATGTTTGACATCCGCACGGTTTTGACCGTAAGAGTAAGAGTGATGCCGATCGATATGTAAATTCTTATTACTGCTTGTTGTTATTTATGTTGCATTGCTTATTGAAATCTTTTGGTTACGAGGGTACACAAATAATTAGTTTGTCATTTTAATCGTCTTTCGAGTGACTGGATTATTAAGTATAGAAGGAGCGTCTGTAACAGATAAGATAGATAAGATAAATTAAATGTTCCATTATTCATTATTAACTTTCATAGTCTCAGTCAGACATTGACATAGTTTCATTCATAATTGGAAGAAACTATGTTAGTCTGTATTTAAAGAGGCTAATTATTATACTTCCCATTACTAGCACTGTTGGGTATCATAAAAATAAATCCATTAAGTTAATTGAATTTAAAGCATGCAAAAGTGAAAGATGATAGAATGGTATAGCCATAGGCGCCATAGCATAAAAATTTAAGAGTGAGAGTCTGTTACTTTAACAGTAACAGAGTGACAGTGACTAACAGAATTGATAAAATACATGGTGGGGGGATAATAAAATGTTTCTGAAAATGAGCCTGCTTGAGTGATCGCAAGCATCCTCATTGTGGTTGTAAAACAAAAAAAAATAAATTAAGAGTATTAAGACCGTCCATGGATTCGATCCGCCGACTAATTATGCACGTAACCTAGATTTAACCACTCATCTGGAGAAGCTGATATGTAGTGCGGTTATTTAAAAGTTTTTTTTTAATCGACACCAGCCGCTATAATACGCATATGCGATGACCCGTCAGATAATACTCGACATTATACGCACGGTTTTTACCGTGCAAATAATCACTTCGTATTTATATTATTCCTTCCCACTAAACCAATAAAAATAATCTGGTTAAACGACTAATACTATTACTATTACTACTATTAGACTATTACTATTCAGTCACTATTCAAAAAAAAATACTATAATAATAATATTTACTATTATATTATATTAATTATTAAATTATTAGGCTAAAGCAATGTTTCTCACGTAGTGGGGCGCGCCCCCCAATCTGGGGGGCGCGAGGCTCCCTAAAGGGGGGGGGGCGCGAAATGGTGTACTTATAACAATTTTATAGACAAATGATAATATTTACTGTCACGCGGGGGGCGCGCAATGTTTTCTTGGCTGATTATAACTTCTGTGGCCAAGATGGCGGCTAGTCATTTCCGGGCGAAGTGACGTCACTTCGACGCTATAATTTTTTTAGTCACATTTTGCTGTTTTCCAAAATTGTCTTGTTTCTAAACAAGCTAAAAATTTGAGAATCCCTGTTCCCCTCGGCCCCCTAAATTCCAATGCTATGCACTACTTTCCGGGGGTCCCGTGTCTTAGCAACAACGGTGGCCACCCAGAAATGACTAGCCGCCATCTTGGCCATGGAGGCGATAATTTACCTGTTTTTATTAGGGCTTTATCTGTAAATAAACGGGAGTGAATTTTTTTTCTTAATTTGTTGTTATCTCCCAAGATGAAGAAGATATATTTAACGATAGATAATGCATTAATTTTTTTAAGTATTTAAAATTGTGAAAACTTTTAATCCTATAACTGTCAGATGGTCTGCCTTTATCCCCTTTCTGTGTCATCACACCCGACCTAAAAGGCAGTTAGTAAAATCTTCATTTAAAGTGGGGAATGATTTTATTTGCTTTCATAAAAGGGAGATCACAATTCAATGAATTTCCTTCCTTTCTCCACGGTTAGTTGTATTCCAATTTGTTTTTATTAGGGCTTGATCTGTAAATAAACGAAAGTGAATTTTTTCTTAATTTTTTGTGGACTCCCAAGATGAAGACGACATAGAGTCAAATGTTTACGAGATTAGCATTGCACCTTTATGTCCTAGTGATGATATTTTACTGACAAATTGTGGTTGGGAGTGCTTTGACATTGACATAGCCATAGGCTTAGACACTATGATAGATCAGAACAAACAGTAAAAAAACAAAACTTGTGTGCACTGTTGGACAGCATCCATTTTGTGTATGCAATATTTATTTAGCCTGGTAATTCTAAAATGCTTCGCGGCGTCTGTCAGATATCTGCACAGCTTTAGGGGAACATTGCTTACTTTTAGTGTGAAAGAGGTCAGATGACATTGTAAACAACTTTGGCCTGAATTATTCAGTAAAAAAATAATTTAAGCTTAAAAGTAAACGTTATTAATGTACAATGCACAGTAAATAAGACATAGAATTAGAAAAGACAAAACCCAACTACAATCAAAGCCGCTTTCCCACTGTTCCTCACATTGAAGTGTTACAGGGCCTATAGGAATTAAATATAAAATAAAGTGACTGCTAATTAAAACAACTTGCATTGATTTTTATAAGGAGGGATCAAATATATGTGCAATGTCAAAGTACTCTATAATTTTATGACAATTTCATTCAATAATGATTTCAAAATTTGTACATTGTTACATAACACATTGGAAACCAAGCGCAGAGAAGCATTACTAATTAAATAACAATTAAGGTTAGTAAGCAGATTGCATTAAAAACTGCTTATGATTGTACATTTAATTCTTTTATAATTCTTATTTTAATAATAGTTGGGTGTGTGTGTTTGACTTATAAGAATCTGTCCCTGCCTCCTGAACTCGATAAATGAATTAAAGAAAAGAAAGTGACAATACTTTGGGGCACTAGGTTAAAAAATAACATCATTCATTGTGTGTAATTTTCAGTTACAATTTTTCCAACAAAGTGGGGCTTCAGGTAGTGAAAGTGCAATCGCTGATGTTCAGATAATCACTAAATGTTAACTTTGGTTGGATAATTAGATGAAATTTTCTCTCCACTGTCAATAAGGCACCAGAAGATGATCAAAATTTTAGCTTTAAAAATTATGTTCAAGTCCAAGTGAATATCACAACAATTTCTATTAATTCAATAAATATTGAGATTGTTTTACAAACATACAAATGGAAACATTGTCACATATTTACAATAAACATTTTTCATAATGTGTACATGGGGATTTTTTTTATTACATCATTTGATTTGCAACAAAGGATATTTCTTCATATTTATCTAAAACAACCAGAAATTACTGATACAATATGCATTATAAACCTGGTATTACATGGTGCAATCATTAATCTAATAACTTAAAGCCTAACTCCACTATGAATTAAGTATTGTATTAGGTATAGAAACAATTATTTTCTTATCACATGTTTTTACACCTGTTTCCATATTTTGGCTTATTACAAAAATACTATAGTCCTAAATTGTATTCAACTTCAATTAAAGATGATTTTAAATTTAGGCTTTTAATTTTAAATATATTAATAAAAGTTGGACACTTGACATTAGACTTGTGACACTTTATAGTGGTGCAGACAACTGGGAATGGAGTAAAGATTTGATGAGCAGATTAGCATTACCAGGGATGGATACTGGATACATGCCACTTTTATGGCACAGTATTGCAGGCAGGAGGATTAGCATTACCAGGGATGGATACTGGATACATGCCACTTTTATGGCACAGTATTGCAGGCAGGAGGATTAGCATTACCAGGGATGGATACTGGATACATGCCACTTTTATGGCACAGTATTGCAGGCAGGAGGATTAGCATTACCAGGGATGGATACTGGATACATGCCACTTTTATGGCACAGTATTGCAGGCAGGAGGATTAGCATTACCAGGGATGGATACTGGATACATGCCACTTTTATGGCACAGTATTGCAGACAAGAGGATTAGCATTACCAGGGATGGATACTGGATACATGCCACTTTTATGGCACAGTATTGCAGACAAGAGGATTAGCATTACCAGGGATGGATACTGGATACATGCCACTTTTATGGCACAGTATTGCAGACAAGAGGATTAGCATTACCAGGGATGGATACTGGATTCATGCCACTTTTATGGCACAGTATTGCAGGCAGGAGGATTAGCATTACCAGGGATGGATACTGGATACATGCCACTTTTATGGCACAGTATTGCAGGCAGGAGGATTAGCATTACCAGGGATGGATACTGGATACATGCCACTTTTATGGCACAGTATTGCAGACAAGAGGATTAGCATTACCAGGGATGGATACTGGATACATGCCACTTTTATGGCACAGTATTGCAGACAAGAGGATTAGCATTACCAGGGATGGATACTGGATACATGCCACTTTTATGGCACAGTATTGCAGGCAGGAGGATTAGCATTACCAGGGATGGATACTGGATACATGCCACTTTTATGGCACAGTATTGCAGACAAGAGGATTAGCATTACCAGGGATGGATACTGGATACATGCCACTTTTATGGCACAGTATTGCAGACAAGAGGATTAGCATTACCAGGGATGGATACTGGATACATGCCACTTTTATGGCACAGTATTGCAGACAAGAGGATTAGCATTACCAGGGATGGATACTGGATACATGCCACTTTTATGGCACAGTATTGCAGGCAGGAGGATTAGCATTACCAGGGATGGATACTGGATACATGCCACTTTTATGGCACAGTATTGCAGGTAGGAGGATTAGCATTACCAGGGATGGATACTGGATACATGCCACTTTTATGGCACAGTATTGCAGGCAGGAGGATTAGCATTACCAGGGATGGATACTGGATACATGCCACTTTTATGGCACAGTATTGCAGGCAGGAGGATTAGCATTACCAGGGATGGATACTGGATACATGCCACTTTTATGGCAAAGTATTGCAGGCAGGAGGATTAGCATTTAATAGGCTGGGTGGATTTTCACCTATGCTTTTCTGGGACCTTTATATTTAAAGTGTAACATTAGGTAGGATACAGACAGAGAGACAGAGCCAAGTGTGGTCCATGTTAGTAATGATAACGTTAGGACTTAGGATTTACTTAGGACTGTACACTGCTTCACCTGTTGTTAGTTCAATTAGAGTTGTGCGGTCATAACTGTTTCTTCCTGTTAATGAGAGTTAGTCAAAAAAATAAGCAAATTTAGTCTTCATAACTTGTGCTGCATTCACTCTTTAATTAAATTCCTATTTTGTGCCATGTTTCCCTTAATCAGCTACATTAAGTTACAAAATTTGAAATTAAGTATATGTCAATTACTTGACCAAAAAAAGAAGAAGAGAGAGAAAGAAATATGTAAGATTTATCAAAGTGCCAATAACCTTATATAATTTCATCTGTTAGAAGTAGTGAGTCATTGGCAAAACCATGGAGTTGATATGCTCATTTCAATTTTGTTTCATTTTTATATTTCACAGATGATTTTACATGATCAAGATTGCTATAGTCTAGAGGAATAGTCATGTGACTTTTGTACAGAAGTTATCCAAGATTAGTGTAAATTCAACAATAAACCATGTTCATGGCCTCCACTATGATTACTATGAAGATGAAAGATGATGTTGAGCCACGGTCAGACACACATATAGACTTTCATTAAATCCTTAAAATTAAAAGGGAAATATGTGATGATGTTAACTCAAGGATCGGTTGTGACAGTTTAGCCACTACTACAGAGGAAGGATCTTTCTTAAATAAAGTCACAAAGATAGAAATGTATAATGATGTTGATCCAGTAGATGACAAAATTAAACTCAAGACAGAATGTTTGGAGATTCAGCAATTTGATGCAAGTTCAAATACTGAATGTGCTGTCATGAATGTTTCACAAAAGTTAACAGAAGAGCAACGGGCTTTCTGTCAAGGGAGTGTTAACAATGGTTCTGAAGCTTATGGTACCAAATTTGACAGAGTTTCTGACAAAATAACAAACGGAGTAGAGAAAGTCTCTGCTACTGTGTCTAAAAGTTCACATTCAGCTGTACAAAAGAGAACCAACACAAGTGATGAACCCTTGATATGTGATGTTTGTTCTGCTCCATTTGCTACTAAATCTGATTTAACTGGACACAGATATACACATACTGGAGAGCAACATTCTGAAAGTGGTAATTTTTCTGTTACACTTGGTACTGATTCAAATGTAAACAAGCATATAAGAACACATTCTGGTGATAAGCCCTATAAATGTGATATTTGTGCTGTGACATTTACTACCAAATTTGATTTAACTGGACACAAAAGAACACATATTCAAGATAAAACCTATCATTGTGACACTAAATTTTGTGCTACCGCATTTGCTACTAGTTCGGATTTAAGTCAGCACAATAAAACACATACTGGAGAGAAACATTACAAATGTGACATCTGTTCTGCTGCATTTGTTAGTTTTTATAATTTATCTCACCACATAAGAATGCATACTAGAGGGAAACCTTATACATGTAACACTTGTTCTGCTGCTTTTTCATATAGTTCACATTTAACTCTACACAAGAGAGCACATACTGGAGAGAAACCTTACAAATGTGACATGTGTTCTGCAGCACTTGTTAGTTTTTATAATTTATCTCACCACATAAGAATACATACTAGAGGGAAACCTTATACATGTAACACTTGTTCTGCTGCTTTTTCATATAGTTCATGTTTAACTCTACACAGGAGAGCACATACTCATACTGGAGAGAAACCTTACAAATGTGACATGTGTTCAGCTGCATTTGCTAGACTTTATCATTTAACTGAACACTTAAAAATACATACCGGAGAGAAACCTTACATATGTGACATTTGTTCTGCTGCTTATTCTACTAATTCAAGTTTAATTTACCACAGACGAACACATACTGGAGAGAAACCATACAAATGTAACATTTGTTCTGCTGCATATTCTACTAATTCAAGTTTAATTTACCACAGACGAACACATACTGGAGAGAAACCATACAAATGTAACATTTGTTCTGCTGCATATTCTACTAATTCAAGTTTAATTTACCACAGACGAACACATACTGGAGAGAAACCATACAAATGTAACATTTGTTCTGCTGCATATTCTACTAATTCAAGTTTAATTTACCACAGACGAACACATACTGGAGAGAAACCATACAAATGTAACATTTGTTCTGCTGCATATTCTACTAATTCAAGTTTAATTTACCACAGACGAACGCATACGGGAGAGAAACCTTATGCATGTGACATTTGTTCTGCTGCTTTTTCACAACGTTTAACTTTAACTTACCACAGAAGAACACATACTGGAGAGAAACCTTACAAATGTAATATTTGTTCTGCAGCATTTTCTACTTCTTCAAATTTAAATTGCCACAAAAGAACACATACTGGAGAGAAACCTTACGCATGTGACATTTGTTCTGCTGCTTTTTCATTTAGTTCACAATTAAATCACCACAAAAGAATGCATACTGGAGAGAATCCTTATACATGTGACATTTGTTCTGCAGCATTTTCTACTTCTTCAAATTTAAATTGCCATAAAAGAACACATACTGGAGAGAAACCTTACGCATGTGACATTTGTTCTGCTGCTTTTTCATTTAGTTCACAATTAAATCACCACAAAAGAATGCATACTGGAGAGAAACCTTATACATGTGACATTTGTGCTGCTGCTTTTTCATTTTGTTCCCAATTAAGTCACCACAAAAAACAAACACATACTGAAGAGAGACCTTACAAATGTACCATTTGTTCTGCTGCTTATGTTAGAATTTATGATTTAACTCAACACAGAAGAAAACATACTGGAGAGAAACCTTACGTATGTAACATTTGTTTTGCTGCATTTTCAACTAATTCAGGTTTAACTTACCACAGAAGAAAACATACTGGAGAGAAACCTTATAAATGTAATATTTGTTCAGCTGCATATTCAACTAATTCAAGATTAAATTACCACAGAAGAAAACATACTAGTTGGAAACTTTATAAATGTAGCATTTGTTCTGCTGCATTTTCAACTAATTCAGGTTTAACTCAACACAGAAGAACACATACTGGAGAGAAACCCTTCAAATGTAATATTTGTTCAGCTGCATTTTCTTGTAATCGGAATTTAAGTATACACAAAAGAAAACATGCTGGAGAGAAACCTTATAAGTGTGAAATTTGTTCCGCTGCTTTTTCATTTATTTCACAATTTAGTCGCCACAGAAGAAAACATCATGGAGAGAAACCTTTTAAATGTAGTATTTGTCTCTCTGCATTTTCTACTAATTCAGGTTTAACTTACCACAGAAGAACACATACTGGAGAGAAACCTTACACATGTGACATTTGTTCTGCTGCATTTTCTTCTAATTCAAGTTTAACTTCCCACAGAAGAACACATACTGGAGAGAAACCTTACAAATGTAACATTTGTTCTGCTGCATTTTCTTCTAATTCAAGTTTAACTTACCACAGAAGAACACATACTGGAGAGAAACCTTACAAATGTAACATTTGTTCTGCTGCATTTTCTTCTAATTCGAGTTTAACTTACCACAGAAGAAAACATACTGGAGAGAAACCTTTCAAATGTAAAATTTGTTCTGCTGCCTTTTCAACTAATTCAGGTTTAACTTACCACAGAAGAAAACATACTAGTGGGAAACCTTATAAATGTAGCATTTGTTCTGCTGCATTTTCAACTAATTCAGGTTTAACTCAACACAGAAGAACACATACTGGAGAGAAACCTTACAAATGTAATATTTGTTCAGTTGCATATTCTTGTAATCGGAATTTAAGTATACACAAAAGAAAACATACTGGAGAGAAACCTTTTAAATGTAACATTTGTTCTGCTGCATTTTCTTCTAATTCAAGTTTAGCTTACCACAAAAGAACACATACTGGAGAGAAACCTTACAAATGTAACATTTGTTCTGCTGCATTTTCTTCTAATTCAGGTTTAGCTAAACACAAAAGAACACATAATACTGGAGAGAAACCTTACAAATGTAACATTTGTTCTGATGCCTTTTCAACTAATTTAGGTTTGACTTACCACAGAAGAAAACATACTAGTGGGAAACCTTATAAATGTAGCATTTGTTCTGCGGCATTTTCAACTAATTCAGGTTTAACTCAACACAGAAGAACACATACTGGAGAGAAACCTTACAAATGTAATATTTGTTCAGTTGCATATTCTTGTAATCGGAATTTAAGTATACACAAAAGAAAACATACTGGAGAGAAACCTTTTAAATGTAACATTTGTTCTGCTGCATTTTCTTCTAATTCAAGTTTAACTTACCATAGAAGAAAACATACTGGAGAGAAACCTTACATATGTAACATTTGTTCTGCTGCATTAGCTTCTAATTCAAGTTTAACTTCCCACAGAAGAACACATACTGGAGAGAAACCTTACAAATGTAACATTTGTTCTGCTGCATTTTCTTCTAATTCAAGTTTTACTTACCATAGAAGAAAACATACTGGAGAAACTGTTACAGACACTCCTTCTATACAGAAAATTATTGTATCCTACGTTTATATATGATTTGTGTCTAGTGCTGCATTATGATTAGAGTTTAAATGTTGGTAGTTGATAAAGTGTTGGTTTTCCTGGTTTCTCCAGGCAACGAATGAGAATTTGTATGTGTTTGTTCTTGCATACTGAATAAGAAAGATGTTTTTATCCTTATGTGTATCTGAGGGTTGTATTATGTTTTCTTTGTGTTATATTTCTAAATTAAAATTAATTGATTTATGTATAATTACTATTTTACTCTTGGTTCTTCTATCCTCTAGTGCAGTGATTCCCAAAGTGGGCTCTATCTTCCCCTTGTGGGCGGTGAAGGCCACTGGTCCATTTGGGGGGTGTTGAATAACAGTAAGGGGGTGGTGAAAAGCATAAAAGAAAGAAGAGAAGATTTAGAAATGTTTTTTGTTATGTATCCCGCTCATAACGCTTTATTTTTCTTTGAACCACATACTGGACGTTGGTTTGGCTCCCGCATACTCCCTCATTTGCATTTAGATATGTGCAGTAGCACACTTTCAGACTACAAGAGCATTGGACTAAAATTGAAGGTTATAAAAACATAAGGATTTATCTTATTTTCGAAAATAAAAATTGATCAAACAATCAACATTGGCAAAACTCTTTTCAAACGCAACCACACAAGATTGCGATGGCCTCCTTGCTTCTTACAATATTTCATTAATGATTACCAAATTGCCAAACTTCATAGTATTGGTGCGAACAAATTATACCGGCTATAATAAGTAAAGTAATACGTACTGTGCTACACAAGCCAGCATCTGGTATTATAAAGAAAAATTCGTTAAGCAATAATACGGTACAAATAAGAATTGATGAAATGGCTCAAGGTTTTGAAGATTCACTCTGTGGCTATCTTTTTTTAAAAATAAGTTTGATGAGTCAATTTTGCCAGGAAACAAAGCTTTACTTTTAGCAAAGGTGCGGGTCACAGGAAGAACAAATTTGCCAATAATTATTATTTGCTAAATATTTGCTAACTGATTCCAAAGAAGAATTAATATTTTATGCATTGCATACGTTTTTGAAGAAAAAGGGATACCTCTAACTCTAAGCAATATTTTAACTGTGGCCACAGATCAAGCGCTACAAGGGTATTCTTGCATATATGAAAAATGAGGTCATGAATGCATTCACAGTACACTATATCATCCATCATCAACATCTAGTTGCCAAAGGTTTAAGTGCACATACATTACAATTTGTAGTTAAAGCTATCAGCACAATCAAAAGCAAATCATTGAAAGACAGATTATTTAAAAAGCGTTGTATTGAAAATAATGAAGAATTTAATGCTTTGTTGCTTCATAAAGAAGTCCGTTGGTTGTCAAAGGGTAAAGAGTGACATTGCTTACTTGACCAACTTGTTTCAAAAATTTAATGCAAGG
>CALYLW010002892.1:20000-24750 GCA_944989445.1 Ampullaceana balthica | reverse complement strand
GGGGTGGGGTGAGGGGGGGGGGGGTTGGTGAGGGGGGAGGTGGGGGTGATGGGTGGTGGGGGTGGGGGAGTGTGAGGATGTGGTGGGTGGGGGGGTGGGTGGGGAGTATGCGGGATGGGGGAGGTGGAGTGGGAGGGGAGTGTGTGTGGCGTGAGGTGGAGTGGGGTGGGTGGGGGGTGGGAGGGGGTGGGTGGGAGGGGTCGGTGAGGTGAGGGTGGGGGGGTGTAGGGTGTGGGGTGTGGGGGTGAGTGGTCGGGGTTTTGTAGCTGTTGTTTTGTTTTTGATTGTGTATCTGTATGTATTTTGTATGTTTTTTGTTTTATTTTTTTATGTTTTTTTGTTTTTTATGTTTTATTTTTTATTTTGTTTTTTTTGTATTTTGTTTTTGTTTTTATTCTCTTTTTTTGTGTATTTGTTTTTTATTTTTTTTGTTATGATTTTTTATATATATCTTTATGTATTTTTGTGTTTTGTTTATTTTTTTGTTTTATATTTTATTTGTTTTGTTTTTTTTATTTTGTTGTTTTTGTGTTTTTTTTGTTTTGTATTTTTTTGTTTTATTTTTTAGTTTTATATATTATCTTTTTTGTTTGATATTTTGTAGTTTTATTTTTTTTATTTATATATTTATATATATTTTATGTTTTTTTCTGTTTTTTTATATTTGTTTTATTTTTATGTATTTATTTATATCTTTTATTTTATATATATATATTTTTTTATTTTTTTTTATTTTTTATTTTTTTTTATTTTATTTTATATGTTTATTATTTATTTTATATTTATATCTGTTTTTTTATTTTTTGTATTTTTTTGTGTTTTTTTTCTTTTTATTTTATTTTATATTGTATTTTTATTTTTTGTTTATATATATATTTTTGATTTTATATTTTATATTTTTTCTATTTTTTTTTGTTTTATTTTCTATGTTTATTTTATTTTCTTTTCTATGTATATATCTGTTTTATTTTTTTTTTTGTATTTTTGTGTTTTGTTTTGTGTATGATTTTTATGTGTTTTATATGTTTTGTTATTTTATTTTATTGTTTTTATGTGTATGTATTTTTTTTTATTTTATGTTTTATTTTTTTTATTTGTTTTGTTGTGTTTTGTTTTTTGTATTTTGTATTTTTTTGTATTTTTGTTTTTTTTTGTGTTTTGTTTTATTTTTTTTTATTTGTTTTTGTTTTTTTTTGTATTTTTGTTGTGTTTTGTTTTTGTATATGTGTTTTATGTTTTATGTTTTTTTGTATGTTTTGTATGTATTTTTATTTTATTTTGTTTTATGTGTGTGTATTTTGTTTATATGTTTTATTTGTTGTTTTTTTTTATGTTTTTATGTATTTTTTTTTGTTTTGTTTTTTTTTATTTTATATGTTTATGTGTTTTTTTTGTTTTTGTTTTGTTTTGTATATTGTTTTTTTTTTGTTTTTTTGTGTGTTTTTTTTTGTGTGTGTGTTTATGTGTTTGTGTTATTTTTTTTGTTTTGTTTGTGTTTTGTTGTGTTTTTATGTTTTGTGTATGTTTTTGTTGTATGTTTTGTTTTATTTTGTGTTTTTTTGGTGTTGTTGTTTGTTTTGTTTTTGTTTTAGTGTGTTTTGTGTTGTGTGTGTGTGTTTTTTTTGTGTGTGTTTTTTTTGTTTGTTGTGTTTTTGTTTTTTTTGTATTTTTTGTGTGTTTGTTTTTGTTTTTGTGTTTGTTTTGTTTTTTTTTGTTTTTTTTTGTTTTTTGTTTTTTTGTGTTTTTTGTTTTTGTGTTTTTGTTGTTTTTTGTATTTTTTTGTTTTGTTGTTGTTGTTTTGTTGTGTTGTTTTGTTTTTTTGTTTTTTTTTGTGTTTTTGTTTTTTTTGTGTTTTTTGTGTTGTTTTTTTGTTTTTGTGTGTGTTTTTGTGTTTTTTTGTGTTTTGTTTTGTTTGTTTTTTTTGTTTTTTATGTTTGTTGTGTTTTGTTTTTTTTTGTTTTGTTTTGTTTTTTTTTTTTATGTGTTTTATGTTTTCTCTGTGTGTTTTTTGTTTTTGTTTGTTGATGATGGTGTTTTAGTTTGGGGTGTGGGTTGTGTGTTGTGGGTGTGTTTATTGTGGGGTTGTTGTTTGTGTGTTTGGGAGTGGGGTGGGTGTGTTGTTGTTTTTTGTGTTTGGTTTATTTTGCTTTGTGTGTGTGGGGTGATTGGTGATTGTGGTGTTTTTGTATTGTGTGTTGGGGGGTGTGGGGTGGGGGTGGGGTGGGGGTGTGGGGGGGGGGTGGGGGGGGGTGGGGGGGGGTGGGGGGGGTGGGGGGGGGTGTGGTGGGGGGGGTGGGGTGGGGGGTGGGGGTGTGGGGTGGGGGGGGGTGGGGGGGGGGTGGGGTGGTGGGGGGGTGTGGGGGTGGGGGGGTGGTGGGGGGTGGGTGGGGGGTGGGGTGGGGGGGGTGGTGTGGGGTGGGGGGTGGGGGGTGGGGTGGGGGTGGGGGGGGGTGGGGGGGGGTGGGGTGGGGGTGGGGGGGGGGTGGGTGGTGGGTGGGGGGGTGGGGGGTGGGGGGGGGGTGGGGGGTGGGGTGTGGGGGTGGGGGTGGGGGGGTGGGGGGGTGGGTGGGGGTGGGGGGGGGGTGTGGGGGTGGGGTGGGGGGGGGGTGGGGGGGGGTGGGGGGGTGGGGGTGGGGGGGGTGTGGTGGGGGTGGGGGGGTGGGGGGGGTGTGGGGGGGTGGGTGGGTGGTGTGGGGGGGGGGTGTGGGGGGTGGGGTGGTGGGTGGGGGGGGGTGGGTGGGGGGGGTGGGGGGTTGGGTGGGGGGTGGTGGGGTGGGGGGTGGTGGGGGGGGTGGGGGTGGGGGGTGGGGTGGGGGGGTGGGGGTGGGGTGGTGGGGGGTGGGGGGGGGTGGGGGGGGGTGGGGGTGTTGTGGGGTGGGGGGGGGGTGGGGGGTGGGGGGTGGGTGTGGGGGGGGTGGGGGGGTGGGGGGGGTGGTGGGGGGGGGGTGGGGGGGTGTGGGGGGGGGTGGGTGGGGGTGGGGGGGTGGGGGGGTGGGGGGGGGGTGGGGGGGTGGGGTGGGGGGGTGGGGGTGGGGGGTGTGTGGGGGGGTGGGGGGGTGGGTGGTGGGGGTGGGGGGGGGTGGGGGGGGGGTGGGTGGGGGGGGTGGGTGGGGGTGGGGGGGGGTGTGGGTGTGGGGGGGTGTGGGGGTGGGGGTGGGGGGGGGGTGGGGGGTGTGTGTGTGGGGGGGGGTGGTGGGGTGGGGGGTGGGGGGGGGTGGGTGGGGTGGGGGGGGTGTGGGTGGGTGGGGGGGGGGTGGGGTGGGGGGGGGTGTGGGGGGGGGGTGGGGGTGGGGTGTGTGGGTGGGGGGGGGTGGTGGGGGGTGGGGTGGTGGGTGGGGGGGGGTGGGGGGGTGGGGGGTGGGGGGGTGGGGGTGGGGGGGGGGTGGGGGGGGGTGGGGGTGGGGGTGGGGGGGTGGGGGGGTGTGGGGGTGGGGGGTGGGTGGGTGGGGGGGGGTGTGGGGGTGGGGGGGGGGTGGGGGGTGGGGGTGGGGTGTGGGGTGGGGGGGTGGGGGGGGGTGGGTGGGGGGGGGGTGGGGGGTGGGGGGGGGGTGGGGTGGGGGGGTGGGGGGGGTGGGTGTGGGGGTGGGTGGGGGGGTGTGGGGGTGGGGGGGGGGTGTGGGGGGGGTGGGGGGTGGGGGGGGGTGGTGGGGTGGTGGGGGGGGGTGGGGGGGGGTGGGGTGGGGGTGGGGGGGGTGTGGGGGGGTGGGTGTGGGGGGGGGGTGGGGGGTGGGGGGGTGTGGGGGTGGGGGGTGTGGGGGGGGTGGGGGGGGGGTGGGGGGGGTGGGTGGGGGGGGGTGGGGGTGTGGTGGGTGTGGGGGGGGTGGTGGGGGTGGTGGTTGGGTGTGGGTGGGGGGGGTGGGGGGTGTGTGGGGGGGTGTGGGGGGGGGTGGGGGTGGGGGGGGGTGGGGGGGTGGGGGTGGTGGGGTGGGGGGGGGTGGTGGGGGTGGGGGGGTGGTGGGGGGGGGTGGGGGGGGGGTGGGGGGGGTGGGGGTGTGGGGGGTGGGGGGGGGTGGTGGGGGGGGGGTGGGGGTGGGGGGGTGTGTGTGGGGGGGGGGTGTGGGGGGGGGGTGGGGGGGGGTGGGGGGTGGGGGGTGGGTGGGGGGGGGGTGTGGGGGGGGTGGGGGGGGGGTGGGGTGGGGGGGGGGTGGGGGGGGGGTGTGGTGGGGGTGGGGGGGGTGGGGTGGTGGGGGGGGGGTGGGTGGGGGGGTGGGGGGGGGGTGGGTGTGGGGGGGGGGTGGGGTGGGGGGGGGGTGTGGGTGGGGGGGGGTGGGGGGGTGTGGGGGGGGGTGGGGGGGGGGTGGGGTGGGGGTGGGTGGGGGTGGGGTGGGGGGGGGTGGGGGGGTGGGGGGGGGGTGGGGGGGTGGGGGGGGGTGGGTGGGGTGGGGGGTGGGGGGGTGTGTGGGGGGGTGGGGGGGGGGTGGGGGGGGGGTGGGGGTGTGGGGGGGGGTGGGGGGGTGTGGGGGGGGGGTGGGGGGGGGGTGGGGTGGGGGGGTGGGGGTGGGGGGGTGTGTGTGGGGGGGTGGGGGGGGTGGGGGGGTGGTGGGTGGGGGGGTGGGGGGGGTGGGGGGGTGGGGGTGGGGGTGGGGGGGGTGGGGTGGGGGTGGGGGGGGGGTGGGGGGGGGTGGGTGTGGGGGGGGGTGGGGGGGGTGGGGGGGGGGTGGGGTGGTGGGGGTGGGGGGTGGGGGTGGGGGTGGGGTGGGGGGGTGGGGTGGGGGTGGGGGGGGGGTGTGGTGGGTGGGGGGGGGGTGGT
>CALYLW010002892.1:0-15000 GCA_944989445.1 Ampullaceana balthica | reverse complement strand
AAGTTTGTACGTTAAAAAAAATATATAAATTATTATTAATAATTAATTACATAATAAATTGAAGAAAAAATATATAAATATTTTCTTAAATTTTAATCCAATTTTTTTGATTAAAATTATTTTAATTGATATTTAATCAATAAAAGTTTTAACAATTAATCGAGAAATTAATCGTTAATTTCCGCAGCCCTAAAAAAGTATTTATAAATTCTTTAAAATAAGATGGGCAATCTGCCTATCTACATACATTTTGGTGGTGAGCTTGGATAGTCATCTTTGAAAAGCATTCTGAGCATATAAAGTCCTCCTTCCCATGGAGTCTGGTCATTGGAAAGAATGAGAATCAATTGAAAATATTCTTTAACCGAAACATGAAGTGGATCGGTTTTAATCAAATTTCAAAAGTTTCAGAAACCTGACATGTCCAATGAGACGGTGTACAACAAGCTTCAGTTTCATCATCTTTTTAACAAGTGCTATATTTAATGATTTAATGATTAAACTTATCTTAAGTTATTACAATCAAATTAACTACTGTATGTTGGCAAAAAATAAATTAACAAGAACTTTTTTACTACAAATGTTTTCATAACAAATACAATACATTTACTGACTATTGATATTTCATTATTTACACATTCACTCACCCCCTTTTTTCCTGGGATTTTGCACTCCCAATTTAATAGATTCAAAGTTCCATCTGGATTCTTTGTAGGCTTTGCAACAAAACCCTGAGATGTAAGGAAAGAATATATTTAAAAATAAAGCAACTGACAGGAAAAATGCACCAACATTTTTGCATTTGCTAGAAGAGTTTGTTTTTTTATGCACCAGATTATGAATTTTAAAATACAAATAAAAATATTTAATTGGAAAAACAATTCATGAAATTCAAAGGAGCTAACACTATCTGCACCGAGCACTAATCTGAAACGATTCATGTTGACTTTGATTGTGTCATACTGAAATAATTATTATGCTGATTAGTATATAAATAATGAATAAAGGAAAGAAAAAATTTAGAGGGCATTAACAGAAAATAGAGAAGTATGAAGATGATCTAATACAACCCTCAGACAGACATAGGGATAAAAATGGAATAAGAGATGCCTGGTCAAACCTGGAAAATCAACACAATGTCAACATTTAAAACTCTAATAAAAATCCAAAACTAGACATAAACCATGGATAGGTGTTTTTAAGGTTGGAAACGTTTAAGCAGTCCTTTGATCAGGACCATAACTTCAATTAGTCTGTATTAGCTTATTACCCGTAGTTCATTTTTGTTGTGTTACAGTTAAGATGCAGGGCAGCATACGAGAGATAACACGCAAGCGACAGTGACATCAAAGTATATAAATAATAAAAAAACATGTTATCACTGTTAGTCGGGTTCAGCTAATGAATGATTTTTTTTTAAATTGGCTTAGTTGCCAAGGCATTGTACATAGTGCGGCAGTGATGTCATAATGGTCAAGCTGCAGGTGTTGCTATTAATTTTTTAATTACCAGTGTCATTTAATAGATGTAGGAAAGATACTGGACGATTAACCAGTCCTCAAATTCGAGTTCCGTCTTATAGTGACAGTTTTTCCGCATTTGACTTGAAATTACCTTATTGATATCTAATCTGATATTTTCTTAAAATTTATTTCGTGTGTGTTGGAAGAGGAGTACGGAGGCATTGCCAAAACCCCATATTTCAAACAACCAAGTCCTTCAAGACTGCACTTAAGACACATCTTTTCAAAATTTACTTTCAAAGTTAATGAAACAACATTTCTTGTAAATGATTAACGTAGCTTATGTATAATGTACTGTATCTTTTGTGTTTGCTATGATATGAAAGTTAATTTAATACTTATAGGTTGGGGTCTACCTGGATATCGGCAATATCGGTATCGGTAGCATGTAAAGGTCCCGATATTGACGTCACCGATATTTCATAAAGTGACACTTTGACCCAAAAAAAAACGGAAACAAAAAAACTATCATTTAGATTTACAATATCTCAAAAAATTAATATATCGACCCCGATACTGGTATTGAAATAGTCAAAAGAGTCCTAGTATTAATATGTGCAGCCACGGTCCAGTGTGCCATGTGCGTTGATATTGTTTAGGTATCGGCCGATTTTCGTATGCTCAGAAATACTGTGTAAATAGTGCCGATGCCAAGTATACCGTAATTGCTCTAATAAATGTATAACATGTAAACATTATGTTCACGTAATTGCTCTAATAGCAAAGATGCACGCAGAATCGCAGATGTCTAAAACATTTCGTTTCGTATGGAATAACAAAATGTACCGTTGTCATTGGCAACCATTCAACCTTCAACCTCATTTTCATTCTATTACTATTAATTTGTTCTCATTGTTTCATTCATAAAGGCGGTCGTGTGCAAAAGCCATTAAACTATTGGTTAGAATTAATAATTCTGAGTCAAGGTTGAAGTTTCAAAAGGACTTCCTAATTTTGCTTGTACATTTTTATAAAGGACAGTTAGTTTTGTTATGAGTCCTATGTAGGTCATAATCTGGAACTTGTAAACACATCGGAAACTTCGTTTCGGGAAAAAAAATCGGTAATATCGGCAAAACTGGATATCGGTAGACCCCTTAATTATAAAATATAAATAATTACGAGTGATAAATTTAAGAATGACGTCATCAAATATGACCGCTGTTATGTTTGTCCTAACAAATACTCATATCGGCACTCATATCGGAAAAAAATATCGGTAAAATCGGCAAAAATGCTTATCGGTAGACCCCTAATATAAAAGATAAATAATTACGAGTGATAAATTTAATAATGACGTCATCAAATAATACCGCTGGTTTTTGTCCGAACAAATACTCATATCGGCACAAAAAATATCGGTAATATCAGTATCTGTAATATCGGCAAAAAGGCATATCGGTAGATCCCTACTTATAGGTATGTTATTTCTTTCATGTAAAGCGCTGTGAGCCCAGTTCCTTATTGGGATACAGCGCTATATAAATAATCAATTTATTATTTATTTATTTCAACAGGAAAAGTAGGGGGTCGTCTTGTGCTTTGCAAAATACAGTAATTCCGACAAGTTGATGATTGAAAAAGAATGTACATTTTTTTAAAATCCCATATTTTCATCACTCTTTACTCCATAAGCTCACAAGTTTTTTTATCCTTTTTTTTCTTTCAATTTTTCTTTTAATCTACCAAGTTGACATGCATCACACAAGAGAGGTAAACAAAATGTCACCAACAGACGAGGCGAGTTAAATGTGTTACTCTCTCTGTGGGTTTTAAAACTAAGGAAAAATACCTTGCTACTGCTATCAGTCTGTTAAAACAGGTCCTTTTTTTTAGAACGGTTATAAATGGTCCTAAAAAACAAACTGTCTTTACAACCTTTGATAATATGTCACTTTAATACATAAAAATAAAAAATTCTATTACTCATCACTGTTTATTTCTTATTTCTTTTAATTGGCTAAGTTGATGGACATAAATGGACGTGACATCACAGGCGCTTTGATGTCACCCTCTGATACAGAGAGGTGAAAATTTGATTCATTTTCCTGATAATTCTCATAAATAAACGAAAAATATGGACCAGTTAACCGGTCTTATTTTGAACTGTTAACGGGTCCTCAAATAGGAGCGGGGCTGTCTTAACAACCTTATTCTGTATGGAAGGAGCGTCTGTAATAGATAAGAAAAGATGATAAGGCCCTTAGTAAATTTTCATTTCTAGGATTCTTCATCCCATCTTGTATGAGGTGAGAAAACTGAACAATTTTATTTTAAAATCTTGTAACAAACTTACGAATGGGTGGTCTTTACGCCATGCTTTTCTTTCTTCACCTAAACGTCCTAGGGCAATCCCTGACATTTTGATGACAACTAACCTGCAATTTAAAATCAGACAAGATTAGCTTTAGACAGCATTTCTAACTAGGTCTTGGGTCAGAGTCTATCTTAACGTTTAATGCCCCAAAGCGCGGTAATGCGCGTCTTGTCTCTAATGCCAAAGCGCTGTAATGCGCGCCTCGATAGCACTCTCTTTAGTAATGAAATTATAGAAAGTAGAAATTCTTCATTTAGTGAGAGAGGCTTTAGTCGACTTCTGGCAATGGCGGCCGTTGACCTCGCTAGTATTATCGCTCGATTCGTGACGTTTTTTGGTTGTTTTATGTTGTTGTTTTTTAAAAATATGATTTCGCTATACGTTATTGTAAAAATAATAGTACTAAACTACAGGTAAAAATAGTATTAAACTCAAGATCTTTTGGATACGTAAAATAACCATTCTTATCCCAAAAAATGATGTAAGTATGAAAATAATAATATAAATTAAGGTTGTTAACGGTTAACCGGTCCTCAGATCAGGACCGGTCCTATTTAATCAGGATCGGTTAACCGCAAATTCAATAAGCCCCCCGCAACTTCAATAAGCCCGTAATAGCTTTTTACCCCGGAGTTCGTTTTTGTTGTGTTGAGTTGACTTCAAATCGCTTTCTCCCTATTCCGGTATCTAAATAATATACATGTCATCACTATTAATCTACTTCGCCTAAGTCTAAGGAGTGTTTTTTTTAAATTTTTTTAATTTGCTTAGTTGTTGAGGCACTGTATGAGAGCTTCATGAGAACCACGGTCAACTCAAAGGGACGGGGGGTGGGGGGGGGGCGACAAGTTACGGAGTTTACTAGTTAGGGATAATGAGGGTGGTGGGGGGGGGAGGCTAGAAGGCTTGAAAGGTCTTTGATGTTTATATAAAAGGAAGCCTCTTGCTTTGACATACCAATACAAGACCGCGAGAAGAGACACCTTCCCTCCAATCCCCCACTGATATACATCTACAGTGGGTTGGGGGAAGGAACATTTTTTTCTTTTTAACTCTTTCGCTGCGGAATTTTTTTAACGAAAAAAATGTACATTATTTTCAAAAGTAAAAAAAAAGTGAGAGGTTGGGTTTTTTAAAAAAATATTTAAACATATTATTTTTAGGCTTATAGGGATAAATTTGGTATCAAATGAAAGGTAATTGAATGGACTATGCATTTTTAAACTTATTTCTTTGGTTTAAATAAAAAAAACTAACACAAAAGAAACTAAAAATGTGAAAATATGACCAAAAAAATCACTAAATTTAAGAGAACAAAAATTCTCAGAAGGCAAATTTATGTTAGTGCTCCATAAAATCATTACAATTTAATGCAAAAATCAAATATGTAACACAAATAGGCATTTTTATGTTTATAAATGTACAAAAGAAACACAAAAATTAATTTTGAATTATGTCTCATAATGTAGCTAAAGATTTTTAAAAATTAAAATTTTACACATTTATACTCAGTAATTTAATCAGATGAATATTTACACTGATGCAGAAAACTTTTTAAAAATCTATTTACATATTGTTCTTTGATTCATAATTTGGCCACAGTGTGCCATTTCTTGAAACAGTCTTTGGGGTGTAGGTGCGGTTGTTCAGGACAGTCCATACAGATAAAATGTTTCCTGGCTGGCTTAGTTGAGGTACTACACACTCTGCACCGCCTGTCTTTTGCATAGTCTATCAAATGCCTTCCCCCTTCCAACCTTGGGATTGGGTTAGCCCTTGGACGGCTTGGCAAAGGCATTTTCCTTGCCTTTTCTTCGGCTGGCATAATTGACGATGCTTCCAAACACAAAGAATCTATCAGCTGTATTTTGAATTTTTTCAGACTCATGCGAGCTTCAGGGTGACTCAACACATAAAGTATGTGAGCATTTGAGCAAGCTATTTCCATAATCCAGTGATAGAGTTTTTTCCACCACTTTGATGTCTTTCTGTTTTGCATCCCATAATATCCAACTTTTTGATCAGCAAGATCACATCCATTCATATACTGGTTGTAAGAATTGATTGCTGATGGTTTTGTCTTATTTTTCACAAGCATATCTCCAGCTTCAGCTCTGGTAGATACCAAAAGAACTGGTTTCTTTGCTTTTTTGTCTTTCCAAGCAACAACCATTTTTTGGCCTTCTGGAGTTTTCCAGTATTTTGACTCCATGTGTTTTATTTTTAATGAATTTAATTGTTTGGGAAATCGCCGCCTATTACCTTGGAAAGTCCCAGTGTAGTAAATCTCTTTCTCTGTCAGATATTCTACTAAGTTCATAGTAGTGTAGAATCTGTCTGCAAATACATGGTATCCTTTGCCAATAGCATGAAGTAATGTCTGGAAAATCTGAACTGCTTGGCCACCATTAACATCAGCGTCAGGATCAAAAGAAGTATTTTTACCATAATAAGACAGAAGGTTTACCACATATCCAGTGGCACTATCCACTAGACCAAAACTTTTGATGTGGTATTTATAAGGTTTTGATGGGTTATATTGTTTATACTGCCATCTTCCTTTGAAGCCAACTATCATTTCATCAATGGACACTGGACACATTTTGGTAAGGCGTGAATGCGAGGTTAAATTTTTGTAACAGTTTGTTGATGTATGGCTCAATTTTGCTTTTACCCTCTGCATCAGGGTGGCCACAGTGCAACATGGATGAGTATAGAATTAAAAAATTGTCTCTGCTAAATAATTCACTATAAAAAGGGGAGTTGAAAATATCTGTGGTTGAAAAATAGTCCTGGAGACTGGGACGTTTATTCATTCCAATAGCCAGAGAGATAGCGATGAATTTATATATATGGTACTTTGACACTGGTTTCCAGTTTTGAAACCTAGAGCGCCTCCTCAATGGGGTGTTCTGTTTCATTTTTTTCTCCGCATAGCTATTTATACATGCTATGACAATATCAATCACTTCATCATCAAAAAGTTGTATAAAACAATCCAGTGGTGAACAATTTTCAGATAGTATGTCTTTGTTGAATCCAGGATCTTTATGTGGGGAAAAAATAAAATTGTTTGTAGTTTGATCACCAATATTTGCTTGGATCCATTCTCATTCTTCTACTTATTTATTTCCAACAATAGTTTCATCTGTAGTCATCTTTCTTTTTTTTCCTTTACCCTTGGATGTAGCCATGCATGATTGTAGTAAAGGAATAGCTTTTGTTCTAGTTTGTGGCTCATCTTCTTCACTACTACTACTAAAATCATTTGAAACCACACTGCTATCGGAATCATGATTTAAGTCCTCGTCACTATCAATAGAAATATTATGAAACATTTCCATGGCTTGTTCAGCTGTAAATCGTCTAGGAAGTTTACCATCTCCACTAGGGCCTGGGGTAGCCATAGCAACAGTATTGATAAACAAAAAAAAAGCGAAGAAAATTAATTAAATAATGATTCAAACGATAGCAAATACACCTCGCCTTCGTTCATAAACAAGGAAGTACCACTCTTCTTTGTTAAAATCTAATTTAAAAATAGCTCTTAAAAAGTTTAACAGAGAAATAGCAAAGAAACAAACATGATAGTGAAACAACGCACAGTGCGTTGGTCCGTGCTTTTGAGCACGGCGGATGAACGCAGTGTGAGTTGTTCCGCATCGAAAGAGTTAAATTGAGTCAGAGCATGCCTTGGAAAATGGCGAGTGTAGCTCAACCCCACCTAAACCCCACCCTATTGTCATCGTGTGCGCGGCGAAATTCAATAATTCTGGCCAGTTGACGAGTGAAACATAATATGGTATTTAATTTAAATAAATTCCATCTTATTATCACTGTTTACTCCGTTTTATCAGGACTATTTAACCGTAACTTCATTTAGTCGGTATATTAGCTTATTACGTGGTATATTAGCTTATTACCCGGAGTTAATTTTTTGTTGTGTTACGGCAGAATACCAGAGCCAACACGCGAGCGACCGTGACATCAAAATCAAAGCGTTTTCTTAATAATAATAATATTCTTTTCAGTAAAACGGGCTTTTTTAAAAATGATTAACAGGTCCTCAAAAACAAACTGACTTGACAACAATTTATAATATGCCGTTTTAATACTATTATTACATAAAAATTGAATATCATTACAGTTTAATTCTTTGTTGGGGATTTTTTATTTTTTTTTGAATTCGCTGTTTTGACAGCAACACTAGAGTCGGTACATCACGGGCTCTTTGATGTCAAATCAAACGACGCGATGGGAAAATTTGATCCATTCTCTTGTTGGTGCACTAAACATAGTATAAATTGCATAAATACGGGGCGGCTAACCGGTTAACCGGTCTTTTTTTGAAAGGTTAACCGGTCCTCAAAAACGAGCGGTCTTAACAACCTTAATATAAATACATTTACATTTTACGCAATTTTTATAATTTCATAGCCAGTTGATTGCAATTAACGGGAAATCCTTCCGGGACTGAGGGGGACGTTTTGCAAAAACCTTCTGGGGCATTAAATGTTAATAATAGTAGAGGTACTTCCTGTGAAAATATATACTAGCTAAGTTACTAGTAATATCAGTCTATTTCTGGACATTTTCAAAAAGTTAGGTTGAAGAGTGCAGCTGACTCTGTGGATCATGAACAGTGTAATCAAGCTAACAGTAACAGACATGGGGATTCTGACGGAAACTATCCATGTCATGTACATTCTAGGAAACTGTCCATGATATGTACATTCTAGGAAACTATCCATGTCATGTACATTCTAGGAAACTATCCATGATATGTACATTCTAGGAAACTATCCATGTCATGTACATTCTAGGAAACTATCCATGTCATGTACATTCTAGGAAACTATCCATGATATGTACATTCTAGGAAACTATCCATGTCATGTACATTCTAGGAAACTATCCATGTCATGTACATTCTAGGAAACTATCCATGTCATGTACATTCTAGGAAACTATCCATGTCATGTACATTCTAGGAAACTATCCATGTCATGTACATTCTAGGAAACTATCCATGTCATGTACATTCTAGGAAACTATCCATGTCATGTACATTCTAGGAAACTATCCATGTCATGTACATTCTAGGAAACTATCCATGTCATGTACATTCTAAAGAATAAAGTTAATAAATAATAAGTAAAATCATTTTTCAAAAACATTTTTTTAAAATGTTTTTTCTCCATGGGAGGAATTTCTTTTTTCCTGCTACCTGGAAAAACTGAACATTTTAAAGACTTAAAATGAATGTGTGGGTTGCTAATGATATTTAAAGTATAGAATATACTTTATCAGGGCTGGCTTAAGGCAGGTACAATGCATAATAATCACACAGGCGCCAGTATGACCAATTTAGATTCTCCAATCATGCCTCTTTTTTCCTCTAGGCTCAATTCTTGTGGTATTTCTTTTTGCATATTCTCTTGTCTCTTGGTTTCTGTTGTGTGTCTCTTTCCTTTTGGCTTTCTCTATCAATATATACAAGGTGTGCCAGGTGCACAAAAAGTGCTCAATATTCACTAGCAACATGTAATTTATATTCTATATCATAAACACAATGTAATAAATAAACAAATTTATAATTGATTCAGGTATTGCATTGCCTTCAGAAATCCATGATGATAATGTCTGCAAAATTTCAGCTTAATACTAGGATGTAGGAAACTTCTGCTACAATTAGTCGTAGTAATAAAATTATTTTGTATTGTTACAAGTCATAGCAGCAGACAATTCATCGGGATGTTGCTAGTGCTACGACTAGTGGTAATACTTGCTACAACTAGTCTTAGTACTCTTAGCAGTAAACACTTCTGAAAAACTAAGTCGCTATAATAATATCTTAACAAACTCTTCATAATATTTTATACGCATATATAATACGATATTAATAGATCTGGGCTTATTTATTTGATATGTGTGTATTAATTCTAAAATCTAAATTTATTTAAATATATTTAATCAATGTATTCGCTTTTCAGAATAAGAAGTAAAAAAATTACAATTATCAGCACACTCATGGTTTTTTTTTAAAATAATTTTTGTAAATTAATTTTTTTTTAAATTTGCCGAAATCGGGATTAGAACCATGTATTGGTTTTAACAACAAACTATTGTCCATCCGCCACACTATCACTTCACCTAGCGAAGCTCATGTCGAGTCATGTCAGATTACGATTTTTTTTAAATTATAACTTTTTGTTTTTTAAATTAAATGGACACCAATCAAATTTTTTACCTTTAAAATTCATTAATCGGCTTACCTAGTAATCATGAAATTTGATTGTGAGAACTAATGTTTAGTATTAGTATTAGCATAATTAAAATACAGCTTTAGTCTTTAGTCGTAACTGTAAGCACATGACATAGCATAATTTTTACGACTAGTTGTAGCACTAGCCAGGAAACAGTTTCCTGACTAGTGTTACGACTAGTCGTAGCACTAGCAACATCCCGTCGAATTGTCTGCTGCTATGTTGTCATATCAGCAGACACTTTGTTAATGTTAATAGTAGGGCTGCAAAAATTAACGATTAATTTCTCGATTAATCGTTTAAAATTTTAACTATTAATTTTTTTAACGATTAATCAACCCACCACTTATAAATGTACTGGAAGTCAAAAAGTAAAATATTTTGGCCAATAAATATAAACTAATTTCCGGACAATTACTAATTACACTAACATTTTGATTTTGGTTTTAAACTATTGACTGGCGTGAATGTTCAAAATGTTGATAAAGGTTATTGTGTCCATTGAGAGAAATCGTTTTCCTACCATGCAATGCTTCCTCTAATCTAAGCTTTGTTGGTCCGTGTGCAAAGTTTAAAAAAAACGTGTGTGCATAGTTGCACAACGTCCATTTTTTGTGCAATATTTTACCAAAATTTGCTGCGCTGTGATTCTAAACTCCTGCGTGGCGTTGGTCAAATATCAGCGCAGCCGCGCTGCTTAAAAGAAACATTGCTACCATGGTTCTAACATTTCGCTTACATATCACCTGCAAACCAAACATCCATTACAGTATCGGAAACTTCAGCTGAGACAATCTAAAGTAAGCTATGTGACTATGTGAACGATTTTTCAGCTTGGCTGGTTATATTGTCAATAATCAATAAGACCTGCTCATCACTTGAACCAAATAATGTCAATACTATACACTTGTCTGTTACTGTTTGCGTTTTTTATTAAAAGATGTCATATAAATATTATAAAGACAATCAGTATCAGTGTTATTTCGATTTTCGACAAGTATTTTAATAAATGTTAGGTACTTAAGAAACCATAAATTTCAATTTATGGCTTTAATCAAAATTAACAATTAATTAATCGTTAATTTTTCAAAAGTTAACGATTAAATTTAATTAATCGTTAACAGCCCTAGTTAATAGTAATAATAATAGGACTAAATTAACTAAATACTAAATAAGTAAATAGGGCCAATGAAATAACAATACATGTAGAAACTGCAGGATTACCAATTAAATAAAAGCATGTGATTTGTGTAATGAATGCTAAATGGGTAAAATAATTACATGATAATAATAAATAATTAATTAGACAGTAATATTCCTACAACTAGATACTATCCCGGTATCCCCTAACTGCCCCTAGCCCTAGCCTAGACTAGCCCCAGCACATTCACATAGTTCATAGTTACATACAGTACAGATAAAATATTACAGAGTTAAACAATGTACGCTAGTAATTTAATTATTTATATAAAAATAATAAGGCTACCTTCCTGTTGACTCGTTTAAAAAAGCTAATCAATCCAAAGGACTTATTTATATTTTAAATTAAACATGTAGTGTTTTAGCTTTCTTGAATAATCTTTATTTTATCGGAAAGCGCTCTCTGATTCATTCTGCGACAACTTCCTGAGTAATTTGCCAGGTGCTATTAAACTAAAATTGATTTTTTATTTCAAATACTTAAATTATCAGCAATGTTATCAAATTAAGTGAATTTTCTGTAATAGAATTTTAATTTTAATTTATAAATTAATATATGTGTATTCTTTTAGTGGATTTTAAAGTTAATTGAAATAAAAAAAATTAAACTACATTAAAAAGGCCATCTGGCCTATATCCACAACAACAAAAAAAATATTCCGGTGTTAATAGCTATTTTTAAATCCCTTATATTAACTTCACCGGCGTCTCTGTCATCATCTCTCTCTGTCTTGGGGGGGTGGAAAAACAAAAGTAAAAAATGACCCACTTCACGTGATCCGATCGAGCTGAAATTTTTAAATCCCTTATATTAACTTCACCGGCGTCTCTGTCATCATCTCTCTCTGTCTTGGGCGGGCGGAAAAACAAAAGTAAAAAATGACCCACTTCCCGTGATCCGATCGAGCTGAAATTTTTAAATCCCTTATATTAACTTCACCGGCGTCTCTGTCATCATCTCTCTCTGTCTTTGGCGGGCGGAAAAACAAAAGTAAAAAATGACCCACTTCCCGTGATCCGATCGAGCTGAAATTTGGCACACGGACCCGTCTCACCTAACAATGCATCGTATCAAAATTTCAGATCGATCGAACGTACCGTAATTAAATTAATGCATTTTTGGTTTATCCTTATATAACGTATGTTATTCAAATTCACTGTTTGTTATTGTTTTTTTTCCACGTGAAAGTTTGAGTTGACGCGTTGATGCGACCCATCGAAGTACCGGGGTGCTTTTGTTTACATTTTACGTGTCAGGCTGAGCTCGGTCAAGCGAATCGGTGACCACACTTTTCCAATCTCCCCCTCCCACCCACCCCTCCCCCCTCCCCCCCCTAGGGTTATGAAGCAAAGTTGAGTTAAGACAGATTCAGTCTGTAAATGTTTGTCGTGTTTGAAAATAATCAATACTGTTAGTTATGTCTCATATATAAGGGATTTAGAGTCAAAAACTTTGTTTTTACGTGTTTGTTTTATTAAATCCCTTATATTAACTTCACGGCCGTCTCTGGCTGTCGTCATCTCATGGGCGGGCGGAAAAACAAAAGTCAACAATGACCCATTTCCCGTGATCCGATCGACCTGAAATTTGGCACACGGACCCGTCTCACCTAACAATGCATCGTATCAAAATTTCACATCGATCGAACGTACCGTAATTAAATTAATGCATTTTTAGTTTATCCTGATATAACGTATGTAATTCAAATTCACGGTTCGTTATTGTTTTTGTCCACGTGAGAGTTTGAGTTGACGCTTTGACGCGACCCATCGAAGTACCCGCGTGCTTTTGTTTACATTTGACGTGTCACGCTGAGCTCGGTCCAGCGATAGGTGACCAGATCTTTCCCCCTCCCACCCGCCCCCAGGGGTTATAAAGCAAAGGAAAGTTAAGACAGATTCAGGCTGTAAATGTTTGTCGCGTTGGAACATAATCAATACTTTTAGTTCTGTCTCATATATAAGGGATTTATAGTCAAAAACTTTGTTTTTACTGGTCTTTTTTTTTATATTAAATCCCTTATATTAGCGTCACCGCCGTCTCTCTCTCTCTCTCTCTCTCTCTCTCTCTCTCTCTCTCTCTCTCTCTCTCTCTCTCTCTCTCTGTCTTGGGTTCGCGGTCGGTTGGTCGGGAGGGCGGAAAAACAAAAGTAAATAAAACAACCCCGTAAAAACAAAGTTTTTGACTATAAATCCCTTATATATGAGACATAACTAAAAGTATTGATTATGTGCAAACGCGACAAACATTTACAGACTGAAACCGAAATTATCTCCCTTGGCTTTAAAACTGGGGGAAGGGATGAGGGGGTGTGGACATGGACGGGTGGCGTCAACGCGTTAGCTCAACTCCAGGTGGTTTACCTGGTTTAAACACGAGATGTGTTCACCGGTGGCTGGCCTGAAGTCAAGTGACCTGTAAAATGTAAGCAATAGCGACCGCTACATATAGTTTATATAGATAAGCTAAAAATGCATTAATTTAATTAAGTTACGTTCCATCGATCTGAAATTTTGATACGATGCATTGTTAGGTGACACGGGTCCGTGTGCCAAATTTCAGCTCGATGGCTTCACTAGAAGTGGGTCATTTTCGACTTTTGTTTTTTCGCGGGCGGGCCCAAGACAGAGACGGTGGTGAAGTTAATATAAGGGATTTAAAAACAAAGTTTTTGACAATAAATCCCTTATATATGAGACATAACTAAAAGTATTGATTATGTTCAAAAGTGACAAACATTTACAGACTGAAACCGAAATGATCTCCCCTGGCTTTAAAACTGGGGGAAGGGGGTGTGGACATGGACGGGTGGTGTCAACGCGTTAACTCAACCACCTGAACTTTGCGCCCCCCCCCTCCAATAAAAGTCGCAATTTCAATTTGAAAGTCGAGCATGTTTTAAATCGCTTTTTGTCATTTAAGTATGTTTTTAGTGTAAGGCTACACTCTAATTTCGTAACACTCGTGAAGTCATGTAAAACGCCATTAAATAAATTTTAAGCAATCAGATATTTAAGTGGAGTTTTTATTTAAAGTTGCGAATTTTGAGGTGACGTCACATTTCTTACATACCCCCCCTCGCCACACATCGTTACAAATGTGTGACCCCCCTCCTCCGGTAGGTGTGTGACGTCATTTATGGACGGCCCCATGGAGGCTGTGCTGGTGGCATTAACCTTGAGGACTTCACTGCCCTTTGTGTATATTAAGACCCATGCTAGTAGAAGTAGCTGTAACAATGTTTGTTTTCTCCTGCATCTGTTGTTGGGTATGTGAAAGAAGGTCATGATCATCAGCAAAGTCAAGGTCATCAAGTTGATCACAAAAGTCCATTGGATGCCATTCCTTTCCTGCTGTGTCAATCTTTTCATCACCCAGTCAATGACCAACAATAACAGGAATGCTAACAGCAAGCATCCTTGCCTCGCACCAGTATTCACACGGAAAGCATCTGTCACCTGTTGTCCATGGATAACTCGGCAGGTCATCCCTTCATGAGTGTTATATCCGTGATCTTCTGCAGAACCTCATAGTGTCTTAACAAACTCCAGAGAATTTACCTTACAACACTGTCAAGGGCTTTTTCATAATTAACAAAGTTGAGATAGAGAGGCGAGTTCAACTCTACGGACTGTTCTAGAATAATGCGCATGCAGTGTTGCAATATGATCAGTACAGGATCTCAAGTTGCGG
>CALYLW010002891.1:22523-24764 GCA_944989445.1 Ampullaceana balthica | reverse complement strand
GCTCTTTTTCACTTTTAAATTTTTTTAAAAAATTACTTATTATTAATATGGGAGAAATGAAATACCTTGCTTTAAACTTTAAATATATTCATTGTGTTTCCCTATGTAACGCACCATAAGACGACAGCCATTAAGTTTTAATTCACACCCACCCCACGCCCACACACATTATTTTCTCGATCTATCAAGTTTCTCCAAATGTTTAAAATAATTTCCCATGTTTCCAGGTGGATCTTATATTTGAAAGAATTTGGGGACCATTAATCAAGGCATTGTCATGGCACAATAAACGTATACTCAAATTTGACGACGTGAACATAATCTATTATTATTTATAAGGGTCACCTTTTTTATTTGTAATGCATTTTTTAAATTTGAAGATCACTGAGCATTGACAATCCAAACAAATTTGTTGAGCTGAAGATTGAACAGTCCATTGGATTAGATTATATCATTATCAAATTCAGGCAGCAGTAGTGTGAGTGTAACAACTAAAAACTTGACCGTAATTGTGAATGCCGTATAGAGTGTGGGCTGTTAATATTGCTTTTCTTGTAATGTATTAGAAATAATGTAACTTTTTACGGATTGACGTTTGCTTAAACAACACGTCAAACAAAAATATAAATAACAAATATAAAAATAAAAAATAAAATTAATTAAGGGTTACTCAATTTATCAAAATTCTTTTTAAATAAAAGTAGGGGGCTGAGAGTTATTTCAAGCTAGAATTAGAATGACGTAATTGCTTTCCTATAGTTACAGCATTCGTTCTCACAGGCTTGGACGACCATTCTTAGAACAAAAGATAGACAAAAACCTCATTCGACCCATGTGATACCTCTGTTCGCCGACCTCTTTCTTACGGGATGCCCGTCAGTCAATTGAGGGATTTTAAAAAATAAATTTTAAAAATGCTGTTTTAAATTTAAAAAAAATTCTAAACAAAGACGTTAACCGTGATGATTAATAGTCAATGTTTAATTTGTATGCATTAAAATAAAATATAATCTAAGGATGTTAACACAGTTCGTTTTCTGAAGGCCGGTTTAACGTTTTAAATAAAACAAACCCGTAAAAACAAAGTTTTTGACTATAAATCCCTTATATATGAGACATAACTAACAGTAGTGATTATTTTTAAACATTTACAGACTGACACTGAGTGATGTCCCTTGTCTTTAATAAATGGGGGTGGGATGTGAGGGGGTGTCGGCACGACGGTCGTCGTCAAAACGACGGTCGGCGTCAACTCAAACTCACGTGGAACTGGAATTAAAACAGTGAATTTTGAATTACATACCTCATATAAGGATAAACTAAAAATGCATTAATTTAATTATGGTACGTTCGATCGATCTGAAATTTTGATACTTCGTTTTTCCGCCCTCCGAGCCCAAGACAGAGACAGAGAGAGAGAGAGAGAGAGAGAGAGAGATGAGAGAGAGAGAGAGAGAGAGAGAGAGAGAGAGAGAGAGAGAGAGAGAGAGAGAGTAGAGAGAGAGAGAGAGAGAGAGAGAGGAGAGAGAGAGAGAGAGAGAGAGAGAGAGAGAGAGAGAGAGAGAGAGAGAGAGAGAGAGAGAGAGATAGAGAGAGAGAGAGAGAGAGAGAGAGAGAGAAGAGAGAGAGAGAGAGAGAGTACACAAATCCTTTGTGTACATTTAAGGAAGTTTAATATTACGTAATTTATCATACAAGGACAAGTTGGTTGGCTTTTGAAAAAGGTGGCACCACTGGCGCCCTAAAAAAAATTGGGCACCGCATCACAACCTAGTAAAATAATAAATCAACATACATAGTTTGCAATGTATGTTATGTCTGTCCTGTCTGTGACGCTACTAATTTTAGAAAGCAGCGCACCAAATTACTGCACCAAAAATAACTCTTTTCGAACGTTCCACATAAAATTGTGCTATATGAGAAAATAAAATGAATAAAATAAAAATAAATAAAATAAATAAAAGTTCTGTATTACATTACTTTTTATTTTGATGTGTATTTTTTTTCAAAATAAATAGATTTCAGCTGAAATGTATTTATTTTGAATTCTTCCGTCATTTTAGACGGTTAATACATTAGTTATACAATATTTTACGACGAATGAAAGAAGCATGACCTAATATTTGAAAATGATGATGTGGTTGTCTCGTTTTTAAAATATGAAATCTTATATAATTTCGACGATTTAAGATCAACAGTTACAGTCTAAACCAACGGTGGCCAACCCGCGGCTCTTCTTTG
>CALYLW010002891.1:23-17523 GCA_944989445.1 Ampullaceana balthica | reverse complement strand
TCGTTGTTCACTAAGCTTTCCTTTGAACATGTGTCGCAACATTGGGTTTAAATGTTAAATATTCACAATGGTCAAGAGACGGAACGGCGTCTTCATTCAAGTAAAATTGTAATCTCAATGAGACATCTGTTCACAAACCTTTGTGAACGTACGAACTCTTTGGATTTCAAAATAGATTTAATGGAATTATCTAATTATATTATTAAGAAATCATAAGTATAGGGCTATTTCTACTGTATTTTTAGGCCTAGCATTACTATTGTATATAGCGACTACAGAACAACTGTGGCCAAACAGCGGCTCAAGAACAACATATGGCTCTCCTGTGTTCGTTTTGCGTGTCGCAGAAAATTTATGAAAAAAATATGTTACAGGGATAACTGGGAAATTTCCAAACTAGGTTTAATGACTCATAATAATTCAATGCAACTCTCAACAATTTTAAAAAATGCTAAATGGCTCTTATTTTCTACAGGTCTAGCAATCCCTGCTATAAACTAAACTTTGACGTTATGCTTAAAGAAATATATTGTTTTAATTAAAAAAATATTTTCAAATAATTATATGATAATCAAATTCTAAAACTAAAATAAATAGCATACGCGTATATTGCCAGTGACAGTGCTACTCACTACTACCACGAATACAGGTCAAACTTATAGTAAAAGTAAATTTGATTCTATAACTGTGACTTAAATTAAACGTTCTATAGCTAGGGTTTAAACTAGGCGTAGAAACATCAATGTTGCCTTATTTAATGAAAGTTTACACCGCAAGGGATTTATTTCTTTCACTCATCACTAATTTTTCAACTTCCAAAGTAGCTAGAAACATGAAACTTCGGGAATTTGTTCAACAAAATCCCGCGATGTTTTAACGGCCGATTTTTAAAAAAAAATTTACTACTCACTGGGTGCCGGGGGCCATAGTGTAGTTTTTGTTTCTTAATATGAACTGTATACATATTTACAAAAATTTAATAACAGTAAATTCGATCGATCTGAAATTTTGATAGATGATTTTTATCGTCAGGATGAGTCTGCTTGCAAAATTTCAGCGCGCTAGCTTATGGGGAAGTGGGTTAAAATTGATCAAAAGTGTTTTCGGCAAGCAAACAATCAAACAAACAATCTAGCAGACATCACGAGTTAATATAAAGAATTTAAAAATGATGTTCGCTACTGGAGCAAATGTTTCTTTTCAATGTCTTAAGACACAGCAAAGGCAAACCGAGCTACGGATAAAAGTTCGGAAATACGACAAGCAACATTGGGAAAGTCAAACGATGTTTCCCAAACTTTTAGTCTTGTCCTATTCATTTAACTATTTTGCAGATCAGCGTATATTCAGATAGATTTTTAAAAAGGGAAAGGCGCCATGATATGTTTATTTCAAAAACAAAATGAAGATAGGCCTAAACCGTGGTTGACAGTAACATTTAAAATGTGTGCGAGGAAAAAACAAACATTCATGCGGAATTTAATTCAATAATTTTTTAAAATCTTTATTGCCATACTCAAAATAATTAAACATAATGATTTGAATAATAAGCGAGGTCCACGAAATAAATGTTCACAAGCGTTTGAAAAGCTATAACTATAGTCCCTATCGCACTTAAATTATTTTTTAAAAATAATCAATTCACGTATTGATTGAAGTAGTCAACTTTAACATTTAATTTTTTTTATTAAAAACGGTGATTCCATATAAACTTGTGTAGACTGTAACTTTAGATAAAACGTTACCGTCCTACCAGACATCGTAATAAAAGAAATTATTTTTTTATTTTTTTATTTTGTTGTAAATAAAACATCTTTCCTACTTAAGAAATGAGTTGAACATCTCTGACAAAGCTAAAACACCAATAGTCATTCATTCGTTTTTTACTATATATCCTCATGTTGTCAAAGGGGTATATTCTGGCCTGGAGGGGTATATTCTGGCCTAGGCCAGTTTAACCCCAGGGGGTATATTCTGGCCTAGACCAGATTATACCGGGGTATATTCTGGTCAGGGGTTTAATCTGGCCTGTTCAATCGGATACCTCAAAATTAAAATTATAAAAGTTTATGTTAATATTATTATTAACCCGAAAAGAGCAGATTCTAGTGAATTTATATGCCCACAATGATTCAGCATTACCCCCCAAGAGTTCCCTTTTTACACCGAATGAGATAATTTACCGCTGTTCACCGACCCCTTGGTAAAACCGCCCAATAGCGGTAGCCATGTCTTTTTCATTAGTTTATAAACTCAACAAGAGAATGCAACACTTTAAACACGCCTCGTCCATTGGTGGCATTATATTTACAACTCTTGTGTGACGTACTTGAAATCGTAAAAAAAAAGGGGGAAATAACAACAACACAAAAACAAACAAAAAAAACCCCAACAAACTCGTGAGCTTCGTAGTAAAAAGTCATGACAATATTGGATATGTTATTAATGTCATAGTATTTTTCAGTCTTCAACTTGCAGGAATTACTGTATTTTGCGACGCACAAGATGACACCTTACTTTCATGTACAAATGTGGGGTTCGTACAGTACTCGCTAAATTCCTCTTCCAGCGCATACCAAATAATTTTTAGAAAACATGAGATTTGATATCAATGTGGTAATTTTAGAGCAAATGCCTTTGAAATGCATATACTTAACGTGTGTTACGATATTACAATGCAGACCTACTCAAATAAATACTTAAATGACAAAAAAGGTAATTTAAAACATACTTATTTTCAAATAGAAATTAAGTATGGGTTTTAGTGGTTTTTGTTGTTGTTTTTTTTGTGTTTTTTGTGTTTGTTTTGAAGTGGGGGGGGGGTGAAAAGATTTGTGGCGTATTTTTGGAGGGGGGGTCTAACTTTTTGTGACGACGCGTGACGAGAGGGGTGAAAAATCGGCCAAAATAGCGTGACGTCATTTATGGATGGCCCCTAACATATAAACAGGGTTTTAGTTAGCCTGTAATTCTTAAGCCGAAAAGCCATTGGATTTTTTTATTGCACCTCCGCATCAAATCTATTGCAATCTTTTCATGCCAGTCACGCAGGTTGGGGTTCTTGCCCCATCCCTCACTCTGCGTATGTTGGGTTCTTTTTCCCAAAGGAAGATTTACGGTCGACACTTTTATTGGATGACGACCAATAAGAAGAAACAATTAAAGTAATTACACACTGAACCAATGTTACAGAAGTCGATGATGCTACACCAGGCCTATATTACAAAAGTCGAGTATGCCACACTGAACAACATTAAAGAAAGGGATTACTAAGGATTGTGTAATTTGATTCAAATGCTCGACGTCCGTATAGTTGAAACTTATGTCTTCATGTTTATCGACTCGATAAATTTTGAACCTACTTCAACGCGTACATTAGAAACAAAAATAATTTTGGAGCAGTTTAGCGTCATAATCCAACAAAAAGGTGTAAAAGTACCAAAAACAGGCGTTCAGAACCAAGATGCGTTCGATGACATTCGTTGTCTACACTGGAGAATGGGTCAGCAAAAAAGTTGAAAATTACTTCAGTAATTCACTTCAGGTAAGTGGTTTGACAGTATTAACTGATACGATTGTGATTGCTGAGAGTAAAAGCAAAGATTGAGATGTTAATGGTTGCAGGGTGTGAAAACCGTTTTATGATATTTAACGCTTAAAATGTTGCGTTTATCTGACTGATACGAGTCTAATGAAATCAGATCTGTTCGATTGAATTGCTATGTGTATCTGTGTTTTAGATAGTCACACGCAAGGCTATCACTGGCTTTATTGTTAATCTCTTATTTTCATACACAAAATGATACGATCACTCACTCTGGTCTACCATGCAGCATTCACGCTTGAGAAAAGCGTGCACACGTCTGACAAAGTTAAGTCAACCACATGATAACAACACATGACGTTCAGTTGAATAATTTCAGTCAGTCGACCCTGTTATCAGATGGGCAACTCACAAATTGTACATGTAGCTGTTGAAGATTAAACTATTTACATTAATAGGTAGCATAAGACGGCAGAAGGTTTAAAATGCGTGTGACTTCAGTGGACGGAGTGTAACTTTTAGATCCAACCATTTCTGTTGTTCTTGGGATTAGTGCTTCTGTCTGTCTCAGAAGGCCAATATTGATGACTAGGTGAACGTGAGAATCTCAAAGGCCAGCGCAGCATTCGGTAGATTGCATGACAGTGTATGGAACAGAAGGGGAATCAGCACCCAAACAAAAATAAAAGTATACAGAGCTGTAGTGCTCCCCACCTTATTATATGCATGTGAAACTTGGACTGTATACCAATGCCATGCGAGGTTGCTGAACCACTTCCACACCAAAAGCCTAAGAAAAATTCTCAATATAAAATGCCAGGAAAAAGTTCCAGACACCGAAATATAATCCAGGTCAGGATTCCCCAGCATCCACACTAGCCTCATGCAAAGCCAACTACGCTGGGCGGGGCATGTAGTGCGCATGCCCGACCATCGCCTCCCCAAGAGGCTCTTCTATGGTGAATTTACAGAAGGGCATAGAGCACGCGGAGGTCCACGAAAGTGCTACAAGGATTCACTTAAAACTGCTCTGAAGGCCTTCGACATCGGTCATGACTCCTGGGAAGCAGCAGCTAGTAACCGAGCCCACTGGCGCTCTATGATATGGAATGACGCAGCTGTCTGTGAGGCTATTAGACAACTGGCTGCCAAGTCAAAACGTCAAGCCAGGAAGGACCGTATCCAAAACCCTTCTGAAGGTACCCAATCCATCTCTTTTCCGACATGTGGACGGCAATTTCGTGCCGGAATATGGTTAATAAACCACCAGAGGACACATGTGGCGGCCTAACAAATATGATGAGAGTGGTCATCGTCGACAACGACGGACGAACAACAACAACAACAACTGCTTAGACTTAGACTGAGATTTTTAGAATACGTTGATGTCATCAGTGGTACCGAGCTTAAATTTCGTCAAAACCTTAATACTTTGAAAAAAGTGGTTGGTTATGTTTTATCTAAATAATGAATGTCAATTTTACAATTCAGTAGTAATTAATTAATCATCCAGAATCCAGATCCACCGTGACTTGACACACTGTGTGATCTTGTTTAAAAATGTGTGAATTGAAGGGTAAATTCAAACAACAACAAAAATAAATAAAAATGAATACATTAAATGATATATTCCTATTATAACTTCGCATTTCTTAGGGCAAGAAGCTTGAACGCCACGTTTAGCTCTACAATGAAACCTTGATCATGTTCTTGTACATGTTACAATATTGTTGAGGTAATAATAATAATAATATATATATATATATATATATATATATATATATATATATATATATATATATATACATATATACTAGTAGACCCGTCGTGCGTTGCAACGATCAAAGTAAAAAGGAATAAATTTAAAGAAACCAATGAGTGGTATGTTTAAAAATAATTCTGAAGAAATATTCGTGGAAGTGTGGAAAAAAACATCCAAGTTTCATAGCAAACGGATAAATAAATTAATAATTAAATAGCGTACAAAAGAAGAAACGATATTAAGGGCCCCGGCCCCAAAATGAGTGATATTATAGTTTTTTTTATTGCCATTGTACTCATTTCTTAAACGTTTAAGATTGTATTCACTATTCAGTCATTAACAATCTTGACAAATAATGACACATGTATCCATTATTATACAAATTGAAATTAACAGGTGTTTTTGAACTTTATATCTTGCCCAGAATGGGCCCTGGGGCCCTTAATGTTGTTTTTATCTATTGTACTCAATATATATTCCTCAATATCGTGTAAAATTGAATAGGGAATACAATGATTAAAGTTCAGTAAAAAGACTTTTTCGAAGGAATGGAAATTAAGAGTTCAGTGCCCTATAGTAATATAGGCTCTTAAGTTTTTATATTCTAAGTTTTGTCAAAATCCAGTTTTTTTCTCAATATCTAACTCTTAAACTACTTTTTATATACCTACAATAGGGGGAAAATAGCATTAAGGGGCCCTGGCCCATTCGGTGCAAGAGGTCAATTTCAAAAACCTGTTCATTTTAGTTCATTTTTATTGTGGCTATATTTCTCAAGCTCTTTAAAAAGTAAATAGGAAAAATATCTTAAACATATACGAAAAAAGATATTTGGGGCCCCGGCCACGAAGATATTGGCATTAGAAGTGCAGTGTCTATAGTATTTTAATATAGGCTACCAAGTTTTTGTGTGCAAAGTTTGGTGAAGATCTATTCATTTACTAAGTAGCTAACGTAGAAACTATTTTTTATATAGCTCATATAAGATAAAAACGACATTAAGGGTCCCAGGGCCCATTCTGGGCAAGATATAAAGTTCAAAACATCTGTTCATTTCAATTAGTATAATAATTGATACATGTGTCATAATTTGTCAAGATTGTTAATGACTGAATGGTGAATAAAATCTTAAACGCTTAAAAAATGTGAATTTTTGGGCCCCCAGCCCCAAAGGAATGAATATTAGCAGTTTAGTGCCCTATAGTATTTTAATATTGGCTATCAAGTTGTCATATACACATTTTGGTTAAGATCCAATAATTTACACAGTAGCTAAAGCTTAAACTAATTTTTATATAGCTCGTATAAGCAAAACATGACGATATGGGCCCCCGGCGCCCCATGAGTGTTAAATTTTGAAAAAAGTGATAGTTACCATCCCGGGAGCATACTCAACAGTCTTGAAAAGTTTCATGACGATCGGGTGAATGGTTTAGACAGCTATAAAGGACATTCATACACACACAAACATATTTAAATATTATATATATATATATATATATATATATACTTGAAAAATACCCGCACTTTGTAGCGGGAGTGTGCTGACCCTTTATCCAAGTATTAGGTGATGGTTATTACAATTTTTATTTGCCAAGTTAAATTTCAGATTCAACTATTTAGTTAAAATCTTATGAGAAACAGAGATATGCCATTTTACCGCGTGAGTTGTTTTCACTTAATGCAGTGCCTTTTAACATAACCTTACTATTCAAAAGATATGACTTATTAAATAATGATTCTTGCCGACCATAATAACTAAATTTACAATTTCATTCCCACTTGTACAAAATTAACATAACTTATATGTTTTCCGAAAGAGCTCTACCACCCTCGTCACTCAAAAATTTAATATATAATTACGAAACTGCATCGTATCACAATTGTAAGTTATATAATATTTGTAACCACGTCTATGAGATAAAGAACATGTGGCACTATCCCTTTAAAAGGCAAAAGCTAAGTGACTCATAGCGCAAATAAACAAAATTATAAATGTACTTTCTAAAATACTATTTAACAAAAAAAAACGGTCGTATAAAAATGATATAAAAAATGTGCACACCATATTTAGACATATAGAAAGCTGGCCGCATAAAATAAAGTCTTGTTATAAAGTAAATGCACTGGACCAAAATAACTCTTCATTTTGACGTATTCATAATCATCTATACAGGGAAATAATAATAATCATTTTTATGTCTCTATATTTTACGATTTATATTTACGGTTTATAAGCAATGTGTATAATTTCAAAAAGGAATCTTTTTTTTTGTTCCCTATTTCGGATAAGGCATCATATTTTGTAAATTATATTCAATGCACACACACACACACCCGATTTTATATCTGTAAATTAAAATAAAAATGAAAAAAAAAGATTCAACCGTCTGTTCATAAGTGCATCTTAAAAATGATTAAAAGGCAATTTTAGAAATGGCCTAAGCTATTCTGAATACAAAGGAATGAACATACAAACATATTCAATTCGCAATTCATATTAAGCGTTTTCGGGATCACTTCATTAAATTTAGTCAAGTTTTGCTAATAAATTTGGTATCGAAAGTGTATAATGTATAGTGTATATAAAGCTTAAGTAAACTGTTTTAAAGTGTAAGTTTATTTGACATAGGCCATCACTTTCAACATAAAATAAACTCGCTACATCTATGGTTTTTAATTAAATGTCGAGTTATGAATTAAAGTTTAAAAAATCCCGATTTTATTCATTGCATGAAAAATATTAATACAATGCATCGTGAAAATAATTGAAATAAAATAATTTAAACGCATATGTAATATATAAAGCTCAGTTGATATTTTTATGTTTGTTTGTTTGTATCCATTAAAAAAAGGCCACTGCTTTGTTGACATTTTTCCAAAAGATCTCTGCCACTGTCGTCACTAAAAAAGCTCTTTATATATTTACGACACTGCAATGTAACACAATTGTAATTAATACAATATTTGCAACAGCGTCTATGAGATAAAGAATATAAAGATAAATAAAAAAAATTAGGCTATATTCCTAATTTAAAAAAAACAAACAAAACAAATCAATTTTATGTTAAAAATGCATGTGAAACCATCACAATAATCGATTTTAAAAATGGCCTATGTTAATCCATCATCAAAGGAATGAACATAACATATTCAATTCGCAATACAAAGCAATTAAGCGTTTTCAGGATCACTTTATTTAGTTTAATCTACTTATGTTAATAGGTCCGGTAGCCTAAGTTTAAATAGTATAAGTGTATAGGTTATGTAAAAGACAATAGCTTATGTAAAAGACAAACAAAATATAAATGTTATATTAATAGGACACAGCTAAATTTAAGATGCGTACACGAAAATGTGCGCACAGTAATCAGGCGATAAAAGATTTTAAAACGCGCACCGCTAAAAATGAAGCCTTGAAAAAAACACTGACACAATTATTACATAAATAGGATTTTCATTAAATGTCGAGTTATGGAACAGAAAATAATTAAAACAAATTCGCAATTAAATTTAAACGTGTAAACAATTAAATCTAATGCATCGTGTGGCAGTTGTAATTAAATATGTTTACGTGTCTATCTAATGTATAGAAAGTAACAGTAAAGAAAATGACAATTCTTTGTACTACACAGCTCAAATTATGAAGAGCACACGAAAATGTGCGCACCGTAATTAGACATTATAATATTTTTTTTCAAATGCGCATGGCTGAAAATAAAGTATTGGGGAAAAAAAACGTCACCAAAAGTAACTCGCTTTGAACGGCATTTGAACGTCCGCGTAAATTTGTTCAATACAGAAATGAGGTTACATTTTTTATTCTTTGTCTCTGCATTTTCTGATTATTTAATTTAAGGCATTCGGGCAAAAGGGACAATTACAAAAAGTAACTTAAAACCACCTTCAGGGTAAAAGGAACCGTCCTGCCAAATTTGGTCCCCGTCCGTCATTTGGTTTTTCCGTGACTGTCTAACAGAAAGTCGAAAAGTGAAACATACAAACATACTGGTGAATGTTCATTCTCTTTTGGGTCGAGCCGCTAGGCTCTTAAGACCCGGTTCATTTTATCGCAAGCGAGCCTCATCAAGCGGGCATCGCCGTAGAGGTAACCCTCTGCAGGTACCGTTACTTCACCTTCCAAATCCCCGCACAGCCCGGGGCACTCTTCCAGTACGTGGGCCACCGTCTCTTCTGGGTGGCCACACAGCCGACAGGCCAGTTCCCTTCTGGTGTTAAACTTGTACAGGTAGCTTCGTGTGGGACAATGCTCAGTTCTCATTCTAGTTATGAGCGTCTGATTGCTACGTCCAATTTTCCACCAGGAATCGCTTTTGCTCGGTCGCGGCATGTACTGGAATACTTTTCTGGCCGTGCTTCCAGAAGCCCAGCCCTGAAGCCATTTCTCTCGGAAATGGTCCTTAAGCCACGATCTGACCCCCAGCTGGGTCATCGGGCGATCGGGTTGGGGCTGAGCTGAACCTTCTCTCGCTAACTCATCGACCCTGTCTGAATGAGGCTCGCCACTGTGCCCAGTGATGTACTGAAGGACTACTTTTCCGCCTCGTGCTAGGATTCCACCTACTGTTTCCAAAATGACACTGACCGTTTTCGTCTCCAGAGAGGATCGACCCACGGTTTCGAGCGAAAACCGTGAGTCGGTGAAAACTACGACGGTCGGGAAAACCTTTCTTCTTGCTAGACGTCGGCGCACTTCCTTCAAACCCTTGCAAATCGCCTCCAGTTCGGCGTCGATACAAACATACAAACATTTGAGCTTTATATATTACTAGTAGACCCGTCGGCCCGTCGTGCGTTGCAACGATCAAAGTAAAAAGGAATAAATTTAAAGAAACCAATGAGTGGTATGTTTAAAAATAATCCTGAACAAATCTTCGTGGAAGTGTGAAAAAAAAATCCAAGCTTCATAGCAAACGGATAAATAAATTAATCATTAAATAGCGTACAAAAGAAGAAACGATATTAAGGGCCCCGGCCCCAAAATGAGTGATATTATAGGTTTTTTTTTATTGCCATTGTACTCATTTCTTAAACGTTTAAGATTTTATTCACTATTCAGTCATTAACAATCTTGACAAATAATGACACATGTATCCATTATTATACAAATTGAAATTAGCAGGTGTTTTGAACTTTATATCTTTGCCCAGAATGGGCCCTGGGCGCCCTTAATGTTGTTTTTATCTATTTAGAAGTGCAGTGTCTATAGTATTTTAATATAGGCTACCAAGTTTTTGTGTGCAAAGTTTGGTGAAGATCTATTCATTTACTAAGTAGCTAACGTAGAAACTATTTTTTATATAGCTCATATAAGATAAAAACGGCATTCTGATTATTTAATTTACGGCATTCGGGCAAAAGGACGAAACTGCATCGTATCACAATTGTAAGTTATATAATATTTGTAACCACGTCTATGAGATAAAGAACATGTGGCACTATCCCTTTAAAAGGCAAAAGCTAATTGACTCATAGCCCAAATAAACAAAATTATAAATGTACTTTCTAAAATACTATTTTTAAAAAAAACGGTCGTATTAAAATGATATAAAAAAATGTGCACACCATATTTAGACACATAGAAAGCTGGCCGCATAAAATAAAGTCTTGTTATAAAGTAAATGTACTGGACCAAAAATAACTCTTCATTTTGACGTATTCATAATTGTCGTAACAGGGAAATAATATTTAACACTTTTATGTCTCTATATTTTACGATTTATATTTACGGTTTATAAGTAATGTGTATAATTTCAAAAAGGAATCTTTTTTTTTGTTCCCTATTTCGGATAAGGCATCATATTTTGTAAATTATATTCAATGCACACACACACACACCAGATTTTATATCTGAAAAATAAAATACATTAAAAAAAAAGATTCAACCGTCCGTTAATAAGCGCATCTTAAAAATGATTAAAAGGCAATTTTAGAAATGGCCTATGCTATTCTGAATACAAAGGAATGAACATAAAAACATATTCAATTCGCAATTCATATTAATTAAGCGTTTTCAGGATCACTTCATTAAATTTAGTCAACTTTTGTTAATACGTTCGGTAGCGAAAGTTTATAATGTATAGTGTATATAAAGCTTAAGTAAACAGTTTTAAAGTGTACGTTTATTTGACATAGGCCATCACTTTCAACATAAAATAAACTCGCTACATCTATGTTTTTTAATTAAATGTCAAGTTATGAATTAAATTTTAAAAAATCCCAATTTTATTCATTGCATGTAAAATATTATTACAATGCATCGTGAAAATAATTGAAATAAAATAATTTAAACGCATATGTAATATATAAAGCTCAGTTGATATTTTTATGTTTGTTTGTTTGTATCCATTAAAAAAAGGCCACTGCTTTGTTGACATTTTTCCAAAAGATCTCTGCCACTGTCGTCACTAAAAAAGCTGTTATATATTTACGACACTGCAATGTAACACAATTGTAATTAATACAATATTTGCAACAGCGTCTATGAGATAAAGATAATAAAGATAAATAAAAAAAATTAGGCTATATTCCTAATTTTAAAAAAACAAACAAAAAAATCAATTTTATGTTAAAAATGCATGTGAAACCATCAAAATAATCGATTTTAAAAATGGCCTATGTTAATCCATCATCAAAGGGATGAACATAACATATTCAATTCGCAATACAAAATAATTAAGAGTTTTCAGGATCACTTTATTTAGTTCAATCTACTTATGTTAATAAGTCCGGTAGCCTAAGTTTAAATAGTATAAGTGTATAGGTTATGTAAAAGACAACAAACAAAATATAAATGTTATATTAATAGGACACAGCTAAATTTAAGATGCGTACACGAACATGTGCGCACAGTAATCAGGCGATAAAAGATTTTAAAACGTGCACCGCTAAAAATGAAGCCTTGAAAAAAATACTGACACAATTATTACATAAATAGGGTTTTTCATTAAATGTCGAGTTATGGAACAGAAAATAATTAAAACAAATTCGCAATTAAATTTAAACGTGTAAACAAATAAATAGAATGCATCGTGTGGCAGTTGTAATTAAATATGTTTACGTGTCTATCTAATATATAGAAAGTAACAGTAAAGAAAATGACAAATCTTTGTACTACACAGCTCAAATTATGAAGCGTATATGAAAATGTGCGCACCGTAATTAGACATTATAATATTTTTTCAAATGCGCACGGCTGAAAATAAAGTATTGGCATTGGGGGAAAAAAACGTCACCAAAAGTAACTCGCTTTGAACGGCATTTGAACGTCCGCGTAAATTTGTTCAATACAGAAATGAGGTTAAATTTTTTATTCTTTGTCTCTGCATTTTCTGATTATTTAATTTACGGCATTCGGGCAAAAGGGACGATTACAAAAACTAACTTAAAACCACCTTCAGGGTAAAAGGAACCGTCCTGCCAAATTTGGTCCCCGTCCGTCATTTGGTTTTTCCGTGATTGTCTAACAGAAAGTCGAAAAGTGAAACATACAAACATACAAACATTTGAGCTTTATATATTAGATATATATATATGGGGCGCGATGGTCTAAGTTGTAGCGCACTGGACTATCGATCCGAGGCATATCCCGAGTCGAGCCTGGGTTCGAGCCCAGGTACTGGCAAGGCCCCTGGGGCATTGTGCTGGCCACACATTCCCCTGCTCGTTAGTGGTGGCATAGTCATTCAATATATATTAATTACTCATCTCTCAATATATATGGGCCATATATATATTATGTGTTATATATATTTAGGGGCCGTACATAAATGACGTCACGCGATTTTTGCCGATTTGACCCCCCTCGTCACGCGTCTTCTTAAAAACTTAGACCCCCCCTCTAAAAATACGTCACAAATCTTCCCTCAAAACTTTATTTTCTATTTGAAACTATGTAAGTTTCAAATCACTTTTATTGTCATAAAAAATTTATTATTTATTTAGTGAAGATCTAATTTGTAATATCGTAAGCCACGTGAAGCATTTTTAAAAAACGTTTAACCGGCCTGCAGAAAACGAACTGTGTTAACATCCTAAGCTTATATTTTATTTTAATGCATGCAAATTAAACATTGACTATTAATCATCACGGTTAAAGTCTTTGTTTAGAAAAAAAATTATTTAAAATTAACATTTTTTAAAGGTATTTTTAAAAAATTCCTCAATTGACTGACGGGCATCCCGTAAGACAGATGTCGGCGAACAGAGGTAAATAACCTGAACTTGTGTCAAAAAGGGAATTCTTGGGGGTAATGCAGACTCATTTGGGACATATAACATCCACTACAATCCGCTAGATATATTAAAATACGTCATGTGTACGTGTACGCTTGGAACATATGCCCATTATTAAAACAGTTCCTTCCAGAAAATGCATTTTAAAAAAAATTTGACATCTATGTAGATTTCTTACCTACGCACTATATGAAGACACCTAAATCTACCCTGCTTTCATTTATATTGATACGAGTGACAATAATCTTAATCCATATGACTTGTCTTTATCTCGTATCATTTCTGTGATATTTAAAATTAATGCCTTAAAAACTGAGCTATGAAGAAAAGTTGTTTTGTTCTCCTCTCGAATTGCGATGTCAAGAATTTGATGCATTCAATAAAGTTAATGAATACTTGACTAATTTTAAATGGGCTCATTTACCATTATATCTAGAACAGTGCTTCTCAAACTTTTTAGTATTGCGGACTGGCAGGAATTTTTTCCATTGTACCAGGGACCGGTGAACTATTTTCCCTGCACTGACAATTTTTTCTGTCCTTTTTTTTTAGAACATCTGCGGACCGGCAGCGGATGGCCCACGGACTGGCACCGGTCCGCGGACCACCACTTTGAGAAGCACTGATCTAGAAGACTAGAATGGCCAATCGAACAATTATATCAAAATTAAAACTTTTTTAATTCTATCAAATAGATTCCCTCCCCCCTCCCCTTTTAAAGAAAAAGGATATTCCGTGTCGTTTTGACTTAAAATATCTACACATAATCCTATTCAAATCATTTTTAAATACTTGTCATGCTTGTAAAACTCACTAGTAGCATTTTCGGGGGGTGGTGGTGCTAAAGACGCTCCCCCAAATCCCCGAGTCATGTGAGCAGGACCTAGAGTCTGGGGGGGGGTAACGTATATTTTGTGGTAACGGGCATGAGAGAACCAAACGGAGCTGCGGTTAGATCACAAATGCTTTGATGTCAACATCAAACGACGCAGTGTAACGATTTCATACGTTATCTTGAGAATTCTCAAACTTAAGGATTATAATTAGATTTAATTTTTGTGTCTTGATAGCATACTCCAACCAGCGTCTGATGGCCTACCGACCGGCACATTGAGAAGCACTGATATTTTTTTTTAAAGAAGAAAAAAAAAGTCATTAAATAAATTGTAAGCGACCAAATATTTCAGTGGAAGTTTTATTTAAAGTTACCCTTTTGATGTGACGTCACATTCCTTCAACCCCCCTCCCTCCCCCTCGTCACGCAACGTCACAAAAGTGTGACCCCCCCCTCACCCCTAGGTGCGTGACGTCATTTATGGACGGCCCTTAGTCTCATATATATTAAATACTTATATTAGCTAATATCTTATATATATATATATATATATATATATATATCTTATATATATTCTTTTTTCTTCATATAATTAAATAATTTATTATTTACTAGCAGACCCAGCATGCGTTGCAACGATATTAAAGGTCACCAGGCCGATCTGTTTAGCATATGACGTTCGAAAATCATAACAATCAAATCATAACAAATATATAAATATATTTACCTATATTGCTCAATATTATGTAAAATTGAATGGGGAATACAATATTAAAAGTTTAGTAAAAATCACATTTAGGGCCCCCAGCCCCGAGGAAATGGAAATTAGGAGTTCAGTGCCATATAGTAATTTAATATAGGCTCTTAAGTTTTTATATACCGAGTTAGGTCAAAATCCAGTTATTTTCTCATTATCTAACACTTAAACTAATTTATACATATAGATAATATAATTAAAAAATACATTAAGGGGCCCCGGGCAGATTCGGTTCAAGATGTACATTTTGAAAACCTGTTTATTTAAATTCAGTTTCATCATGTATATATTTCTTAAGATCGTTAAAAGTAGAATGGCAAATAATATCACAAGCAGATTCGAAAAGAAGACATGTGGGGCCCCCAGCCCTGAACGATTGGACATTAGACGTGTAGTGTGCTTTTTTTAATTGTAATATGGGCTAACAAGTTTTTATATACAAAGTTTGGTTAAGATCCATTTATTTACTCATTAGCTATCACATAAACTAATTTTTATATAGCTCATATAAGAAAAAAAAACTACCTTAAGGGCCCCAGGGCCCAATTAGTGCAAGATGTCAAGTACAAAACGCCTGTTTATTTCAATCAATTTCATAGCGGATATATTCATCTACATTTCTTTAGATCTTTAATACTTGAATGGGGAATAAAATCTTTAACGTTTATGAAAAAAGACATTTTGGGCCCCAGGTCCGAAGAAATGGACATTAGGAAATTAGTGCCATATAGTATTTCAATATTGGCTACCACGTTGTTATATACAAAGTTTGGTTAAGATCCATCACTTTACCTAATACCTAACGCTTAAACTAATTTTTATATAGCTTATGTAAGCAATACATTACATTATGAGCCCCCCGACGCCCCATGAGTGTTAAATTTAGACAAAAAAGTAGTCAGTTACCATCCCAGGAGCATACTCAACAGTCTCGAAAAGTTTCATGACGATCGGGTGAATGGTTTAATCAGCTATAAAGGATATGTGCACACACACACACACATACGGACATAATTTGATTTTTATAAATATATAGATTGTTTATCTTTCACATAAAATCATTAAAATCCTTTATTAAAAAGATTTACTTATAATGATGCCATATCACATTAAAATAATTATAATGTTTTTTTTGTTTTTTAATTTTTTCCCCACTTTTTATTGTTTTCCCCTTTTTAAATAATTAATAATAAAAAACCCTTTTCTAAATGTTGGATTTCCGTAATTTTATAATTAAAAGCTTAAAACTTATTAAGTTTCAACCAAATATGTCTGTTTGTACAAGCAATAAAATAAATTAAATAAATGTAAGAATTTAAAATCATGGCTTTTATTTAAAACACACTAATATTTTTCTTTTCGCTCCTAATATTTGCATACGAAAGAAAATAAGCAATACATTTTGACTTATGATACTTTGACTTTTTCAAATCCAATGAGAAAAAAATTATATCATGGGTCCAAAGTAAAATATCTTAAATACTTATGTTAGTGGCATGCAATTTGACAAAGATTGAATTCATTTAATGTTTCTTTAGAATTTAAAAAAAAACCACACATTGCAGGAGAAGGCACAACATAGGGAATCCTTAGTGAAAATAGTGAAATGATAGTTTGGTTTATATTTTATATGGTTATATCTTCTGCTACAAAAGCACTATTCGATATTTTATGTTTAATCATTTATCAGACTGGTTAACGTCTGTTTTATTTCAAAAAGGTTTATGGCCACACTGATGGGGAACCTGAGGTCATCAAAAGACTGCGTGTCCCCATGAGGACGAACAGGAAAAATAAATGTATTTGGTAATGGCATACATATTGTTCAGTTCTTTGTATAGCTAACAGGTCGGAGCTCAAACTTGCGCTTTAAAGACAACATGCACAAATAATTGTAACATTTCATCTGTGAAACACAAACATAACTAATTTTAACTTATAATGATAAAACACATACCAATTAATTGTGAACCCTAATTTAAAGAAAAGTATATGCACAACTTATTGTAACAATTTCATTGTAAAATTTCATTAAATAATATACACAGAAATAATTGTAACATTTTATTGAAAAACCACATGCAGAACTAATTGTAACATTTCATTAAAAACTCTTTGAGAAATATCAGTAACATATCAGTTAACAACATTCATATACTTTTGTGATGTTTGAGTAAGAGTTTTGTTGTGTGATCATTGTAAGATAATTTTGTATTGCTTTTAAAAAATGTCGGTCGCCTTTGAGTATATAATCGAGATTATCAGCTCATTTGCCACCATATGCATTGATAGAAAGACTTTAGTCTATTCTTAATCGAGACCAACGGAAACATTAGCCTCTCTTAC